>PVKN010008026.1:0-25711 GCA_004027915.1 Capromys pilorides
CTATCTTGCCGGTCCCCAGCAGCTCCTCCTCATGCATGATCCCTTCCTCTATTTCAGGGTTGCTTCCCTCCCCTCCCCTCCCCTCCCCTCCCTTCCCCTCCTCTCCCTTCCCCCTTCCCATAATCACAGTCACCAAGCCGGCTGCTTCCTCTGGCCCTGGGCCCGCCTTGCTGGCTGAATGTACACGCCAATCTCTGACCCAGGGTTGGGGGCAGAACTTGGTCCCAAAGGTGAAGCTCAGGGAGGTCAGAGGAGGGGGTTCAAGGTCGCAGAGGATGGTCCACAGAGCTTTAGAGGTCAAACAGACCCCCAGGGCATGGAGTAGTGAGGATGGTTATGGCCTGTGGCTGCAGAGAATGTCATCTAGAAGAGAGGGTGTCCCGCAATGGAGGGTGTCCCGCACCTTCTTTCAGACATCTGTTTAGGGCGTGGCCTTAGATCAGGCTCCCGCCACGTAGACAAGGCTCCTCTGGCACGGAGACTGTGTAACTGGCCCCGTGTCGCGGTGGTTAGGGGCGTCGCGGCAGCTGCGTCTCCTTCCCACTGCTCTCGGGCCTGGCTTTGGCTTCCTGCCTGTCTTCACCTTCCTGCAGATCGGCTCTCCAGTGTTCGAGGCCATCCAAGGTCCCGGATGTTCTTGCCACAGGAGTTGTCTGTGGTGGGAAGGAAACAACGCACCCTGTCCTCTCCTGGAGCCCAACCTCCGGTTGGCTGAGCCGGCACCTGGGCGGGGGAGAGCGCAGAATGAGGCTATTCAAAGAGTCATCCTGATGCAATGACTGATTGCCAAACCTCGCATCCCTCAGCACATGTGGAGGAAGCCCTGGGCTCCCCCCGCCGCAAAAACCAGGCTCCGCAGGCCACGCACGTGTTGGCACGAGGGAGCAGCGACCCAGAGCTCCCGCCCCAGGAGCCTGACTGAGGCGGCTCCACGAGTCACCAGCCGCCATGGCCCCCAGCGCCCCGTGATCACAAGGCCCCCAGTGGGGGGGGGCGGGCGGCGGGAGGGGAGAGCTCTGGGCTCAGCGTGCACCCGCATAGTAATTTGTCCAAGGCCGCAGGAAAGCCGCGCCTCGCGTCAGGCTCCTGTTCCAGTGCTCCTGGGGCCGTGGATAAAGCTGTTCAGAGTTCCCGAGAGCAGCGAGCAGAGGGAGAGGAAGGAACTGCAGCCGCACCCACCCACACCCCGCGGCCGGATCTGGCTGGGCAGCGCCAGGACTCCCCACTCCTCTGTGCCTCGGGTGCCCCTCAGCGAGCGCACAGGGCTGGGCTGGGACCCGAGCCTCTGCACATGCTGCCCAGGGCCCATGCACCTCGCGCCAGCTGCGTCCCGCCTTCCTCCGTGGAGCGAGCATTTCAAACTCACTAGCGGCCCGGCCTGAGGGTTTTCTTAGCTAACGTAAGTCCAGCACTCGGCCCGGGCTGGCGTGCGGTGTACAGGCAGTGAGTATTGCTGTTGTTGTCACTGGCAAGGTGAAGGGGAAGAGCGCTGTGGAGAGGGTTTAGTGTGGTTTGGTGCCAGAGATTGAACCCAGAGCCTCCGCTTTCAGCCACCTCCCCAGCTGTGTGTGGGCGTGTACCACGAATATATGTCGGTGTGTAATTTTGAGACAGGCTCTCACTACATTGCCCCGGCTAGGCTCAAACTAGCCGTCCCCCTTCTTCAGCCTATCTGAGTGCTGGATCACAGGCATGCGCCACCAGCACTGGCAAGAAGAGATCTTTTGGAGAGAGAAGGAGGCCCATACGCTTCTGGTGTGTATACCCGGGGACAGGGCAGAGGGCTCCCAAGCTCCAGCCTGACCTAGAACCTTCCAGAAGGGAGGAAGTGGAAGAGGACTGGCCACTCTGGGGCATGGCTTCTGAGGTGGGCGCTCCGCACCCAGCCCTGGGTCAGGTGCCTCTGCCGCAGCCACGGCCATTATGCTGGGCTCCCTCGGGAGAGGGGCCCCAAGCTTATGAGAAGCTTCTGGCTGGGCAGTGAGAGGGCACAGATGTCCAGACACACCAGCCTCGGTTTCATAACCCTGTGAGTCACCTCTTCTCGAGAGGGACTTGGCTAAGGGACAGCAGCTCAGAGTCCTATCAAGAAGGGACCCTGGCCTGGCCACCCAGGTGCTGCTCACCCCTGGCTCCCAAGCCCTCTCCTGGAAGGAGCTGCCTGGCTGTTTGTCCTGAAGGCATTTAAAAGGGAACAGGACAGACCTCGGCCTCTGATTTCCCGTCAAACATCATCTGTCTTCCTAACCCCCACTGCCTGGAACCTTTCCAGCTGCCCCCAGGCATGGTCATGTGCTAGGTCTTTGTTCCAAGTTTAATTTGCAAGTAACTGGGACCTCCCAGCACTCTGGGAGCCTGAGGCAGAAGGAACACAAGTTCAAGCCCAACCTGGGTAATAAAACCCTTTGCTAATGCTTAACAAAAAGGATTATGGTTGTAGTTCAATGCAAAGGGCTTGGGTTCAGTCCCTGGTCTGTCTGTCTGTCTGTCTGTCTCTTTCTCTCTCTCTTTCTCTCTCTCTCTCTCTCACACACATACACACACACACACACACACACACACACACACAACCAGAGTCATAGATTTATGATAATCAGGGGTTTATTTTTTCATGTAGAAAGAATTCAGAACTGAATAAGGGCTCCCAGTGTCTGTGTCAATACAGTAACTTAACAGCTAGTCATCCCATGACCCTGCTAGTCTTGCCCCTGAGGTTGCAAGGTGGTTGCTGCAGCTCCGGATCTCATATCCACTCTCCAGATAAGGACGCACGGTAGTGATGCTGTTCCTGCATTAGTTATTGCTGCACAAATGGATCCTGCAGAATGTAGAGGCTTAAGACAGTAGTCATTGGCTACCTCCAAGAGGTAAGAGTCTGCAGTTCCGGCTGGGGGTCTCCCCATACCTGGACCTACTCAGCACAGCAGCTGGTGGAGGCTCAGCGGAGCTGCAGCATCTGTGACAGCTTTGCTTACAGTGCTGGAGTTGGCCCCATGGCTGTTGAGGAGGCCACGGCAGGACCAGAGGCCACTGTGACGCAGCCGCGGGCAGAGGGTGCAGGAGTGTGTTCTCTCCCAAAACCATCCCTACACAGCTGGCCTCCATCCTCACCCTAACCTCACCCTAAGACGTCCTCCGGCTTCCCACCTCCAGCACTGCAAGGAAACACGTTTGTGCTGGCTTAAGCCTCAGCGTTTGTGTTCATTTGTTTAGCAGCATTAGGGAACGCCCGCCGCTTCCATTCTGTGTTCACTGGGGCAGAAGGTAGCTGACCTTGGCCCCTGGCCTGACTTAATAAAGTTTTATTAGAACGTAGCCCCACAGCCACTGTGGCTGCAGCCCCTGCACTTCCTCTTCCAGAGCACACGCTCTTTACTGGCTTCCCAGGGTGCCTCCCTGAGCTGTGAAGTGGGTGCTTGATGGTGCTTGCGGTCACCTGCACTCTGGGAAGAGCTGGCAGGGATGGGGAGCCTGCAGCAGAGCCCAGGAGCCAGTGCCCACTCCTGGAGTTTCTTGCCCACCTGCTATGTCCCAGCACCAAGGAGTGGGTGTCAAGGACAGTGACATCCCAAGGGTCTTTGCTGCAGGTGAGTGCAGTGCAGGCAGGGCAGTCCGGAGGCCTAGAACCTCACATCTTCTGCTGTGTTTTCCATTGCGACAGGGAAAGAGAGCTCCCAAGTCAGGTGCCTGGGCTGGCAGCTCCTCTTCCAGGGGATCCCAGCCAGAGGGTGCTAGGCCTACACTGGATGCATTTCCCAGGCCTGGGACAGAACCCCGGTGGGTGGGAACTGCCGGGTTAAAACCCATGGACAGTGTAGCTCAGTGTGCCAGGTGGTGGGGGCAGAACCCCAATGCCAGGAGGGAGGGGTCGTGGCTGCGTCTTCTGTAGCTTTAGTGAGACTAGAGCCCAGCTCAGATGGCCGCGGGACAGGAGAACTGGAGGCCGCATTCAAATCCAGCCAGAGGCAGACGCTTGATTTCCTGTTCTGGAAAGTGGCTCACAGCTGTGGTGGGGCAGTGGTCTGGAGAGCTGTCCTGAGGGTTTCACATGGCCCCCGAGGTGCAGACGGCTGGCATTGCCCCAGCAGGGGTGCCCCAAGCAGTGGGCCACCCTGGCAGGGCCAGAAGCTGGTGGCTGCTTGGCTGGGACCTCGGAGAGTGTGGATAATTTGGGGGTGCACACTTCCCCGCAGTCTTATCTTTGGAGACCAGCAGCAGCGTCTCCCTAGAACGCACCTCCTCCCCACCGCCTCACGAGTCACAGAGCCCATGTTCCTGGCTCTGTCATTCCCCTTAGGTGGGTTCTGTCCCTGTCAGGACCAATGTCCAGCAGGCCACATCACTCAGCACAGATCCATCCCGAGAGCTCTCCCCAAGGGCCTGCAGCCACCCCGTAAGCTCCCGCACCTGCAGAGCAGGGTTCATGACACTTCCTCCTGTCTTCGAGTTGTCTGTGTGACTTCCTGTCTCGAGGGAAGGGTCCTCCTTACAGCAGACCCTATCAGCCACCGCAGCCCTTGGCCTCACGAAAACCAGGGGGGCGACCTGAGGACTTCACAGAGATTCAGTAAACCAGCCAGGGTCCCAGAGTGGGTGGGACAGATGGGACGCTGCCTCTGACTGCAAAGCCTGAGCTCAGAGCCCTTTCATGCTAGGGTGCTGTGGCCTCTGTCCCCCAGAGAGCCAGGATGTGGCCCAGTGCAGCCGAGGGGGGCTCTTGGGGCAGGAGCTGCCTGACAGTGACTCACAACCACCCGCCGCCCTCAGGAAACACTGGGCTGATTGTGGCCTTCGATGCTGTGCTCGGAAGGAGCATGAGTAGCTGTGACCGAGAGACTACCGGAGCAGCCTCCTGGGAGGGCGTGGCAGGACAGCGGCCCCTTGGGAGCATGAAGCCAGGGAGCCGGGAGGGCCAGCTCCACCGGGCCAAGGCAGAGGTGGGGTGTGCACAGGCTGCATATCTGGACACCTTCTGCTGAGGTCCCTGGGACACCAGGAGGGTCCTCTACCCTTGTGGAAGCTCAGAGCAAGCATAAATCACCACGCACCCTGCACAGAAAACATTAGCATTGAGGGTGTCATGCAATGCCAGTCTCAAGGCGAGAAGAGGACGGCTCCTTAGGGCAGCCAAACTGCACTTCCCAAAGAAGCCAACGGAGCTTGTAGCACCCCCGCCCCCCTAAAGCTACACTAGGCTCCAAAGCTGGGTGCCCCTGCCTATCCTACTTTTCCTCTCTCATAAAAGCAGTAGACGTCCCCTACCTCTGGGCCTTTGCACGCGCTTAGCCCACTTTCCGCCCTCGCCACTCACCCCATGTCTTCTTCCTTCTGAATCCTGCAGGTTTTGAGCTGAGATGACATTTCCACAGAGAGAATTAACTCAGTGAGCTGAATGCCCACCGCTGTCACTCACAGAAGCCAGGCGTCACCTTTGTGTTGCTGGCCAGCACAACACAAGCCCTTGGGTAGCTGCTGGTTTGGTGCCTGTTCTCCCCCAGACAACAGTGCCATCAGACACTGGGCACACCTGTCTCCCTGGCAGTGTGGCTCAGTCATTCTTTAGGAAAGAAAGAAGGCAGGAAGATAGTAAAGAGAGGGAGAAGGAAGGGAGGAAGGAAAGAAGGAGGGAAGGGAAAGGGAGAAAAGAAAGAGGAAGGAAGGGAAGGGAAAAGAGAAAAGGAGGGAAGGAGAAAGGAGGGAGAAAAGAAAGAATAAAGGAGAGGAAGTGTGTTCATCAAAGTCCCACTACTATAACTCTCAGAACTTAAAGCAGGAGAGGGCTGGCAAGATGGTTCAGCGGTCTACAGCGCCTGCTTAGGAAAGCTTGGGCAATCACAAGGACTGTGGTTCGATCCCCGGCACCACTTGCTGCGCCAGCTCCACCCCCAGGGCAGGCTGAGCCAGCTATTAAAAAAAAAGAACTTAAAGCAGGAGAGGTCAGTTCTGGCTCAGGGTTTCAGGTGGTGGTCAGCTGGTGTCCAGGCAGAACAGGTGAGAGGGCCTGGTCCGGGACAGCTGCCCATGTCAGGGTGCCAAGGAACAGAGAGAGGAGGGAGGGGCTGGGGTCACCAACACACTTTTCGGTTGCACCCTGGTGAACACCCAGCCCCGCCTCTAACACATGTTCATCTGTGAACTCACTACTGAGCATGTCGCCCCTCAGGTCCAATCATCTTCCAAACACAGGCGACCTGGGAGGACACTGTGGATATGAGTGGGGTGGACCATGCAGGGCATCACAGTGGAGTGGGAGGCAGAAGAGGCCTGCTCGCCTTAGGCAGCAGGAGGCAAGGATGCTACCCTGGCAGGACACGCCCTTGAGGCCACACCCTCCAAGGCATGTCCCAACCTCCTCCCACAAGGTGCTGCCCTGCAGGGCTCCCCTTTCTCCCTGGAGAGCAAGCCCCTGACATGTGCCGACCTACATTCAGCTGCAGTAGGAAGCATGGCTGGGTGGATGGGACGGTGGGTGGACTGGAGAAAGGAGCCAGGGAGGGAAGGCCCCACCAGCAGAGTGGGGAACGGTACAGGCAGTCCCCACAGCAGGGCTCCACACACGCCCTGCCTGTCTCCCCAGCACGTGCTGCCCTGGTGGGCAGTTGGAGGATCCTGAGTGGGGAGCAGAACCCCACTGAGATGCAGAATACAAAATATCTCATTATTTTTGTATATGTCATATATTGAAATCTTAGTATTTTATATGTACTGAGTTAAAATATATCATTAAAACTAAACTAACTTCTGGGCCGGCAAGATGGTTCATCGGTCTAAAGCACCTGCTTAGGCAACCTCAGAGACTGTGATTCAATCCCCAGCACCACATGCTGCGCCAGCACCACCCCCAGGGCAGGCTGAGCTGGCCGTAACACACACACACACACACACACACACACACACACACACAATTAAATTAACCAGCCTCAGCCTCATTTTCCTTGTATTTTTTAAACTGCATGGCTACTGCACAATTTAAAATCCCACATACCCATCTCCCTGGCTCCTATTAAGTTTCAGCTGGACAATATGGGGCTGCTTGGTTACTCAGCCTCAGCCCTGCTAGGATGAGAAGACATCCTCCTGCCGTGCAAGTCCTTCCTCAGGGCCGGCAGTGACTGCACCGATGAGATTCACATTGCACAACAAACGGCCTCATCCCTCAACAACAACTGTTTACTTAGCCAATGAATCTGTGAGTCAGCAACAAGGCCAGGCTCAGCTAGGCGGTTCTTCTGCTGAACTCAGCTGGCCACACTCGGTGTGAGGGGTCAGTGAGTCGGTTCCACATCAGGGGATTTGCTGGCTGTTGCTAGGGTGAATAACTCGGCCACCGCTGTCCTAACAAGGCTTCCTGTGACATGGGCCTGGGGGCCAGCCCAAAGGGTCTGCCTCTGCTGCACCATGGAACAAGAGGCCACAGAGCACGTGCCAAGGTCAGCATTAAGTGGTCCTTCAGACCCCTGATGGAATAAATGGCAAAGGTCTTCGAAATCATTTTGCCAGCTAGGTCTGGCGGCACATACCTGTAATCCCAGCACTCGAGAGGCTAAAGCAGGAGGATCACTGCGAGATTGAGGGAGCTCAGAGCCAAGCAGCCTTGCCTTCTGGTCACCTTCTAGCAGGGCAGCTCGCTTAACTTCCCTGTGATCTGATTTCCAGAAACCTGCCGGTCTGTGGGGACAGTTAGTGTCTACTCCTTGGGGAAGACATGGCAGGTGCTCAAGTCCCTGTCTATTGTGGCTCTTTATCCACACACAAGACGGAAATCAGACACAGCCTACTTGGTCAGCAACGTTTCGATTGCTGAATGCAAGCACCGTTTGCCACCCTTTTTGTCAGGGCCCTCTGAAGCCCCCGCATGTTTTTCCACAGGGCTGCTAACCAGCTGAGGTTTCTTCCACTCAGTTGTGTGGAAATCGCAGATTAGTGTGGCCTCGCTCTTAGTGAGCAGTGCTGGTCTTTGGAAGCCAGCAGCTCCCAGCTCTTGGTGTCAGCGGCCTTCGCTGCTCAGAGCAGCTGCCAGGGCAAGGAACTCTTCCAGACAATGGAGCTGGTTGCCTTGAGCAACTCTCTGTCATTGTTTGGCTGCTAGCAGCTCTTAGTGTCACCAGTCCTGGCTGCCAGCCACTTTGGACACCGCTGGCCTCTGGTGTAATCAGCTCTTAGTGTCCTGACTAACTGCATGCTTCAGTCACGATGGGCAGAAATACAGCACTGGAAAGAGGATTTGCTAGGACTCGCAGTGAGCAGGTGGGGACAGCACACAGGCCGACTCACTAAGGGAATCCGGAGGTTACTTATGTAGAGGAAAACGGCAGCCTCGACGTGAGCCGTGGGAGACCTTCTGCCTGGTCCTGGTTAGGGGCTCACCGAGAGACTTGACTCAGGATGGCTGCAGAGGGGAGGGATCAGCCAGGGAACCGCAGGGCGATAGTCTGGGATCTGTCTGCAGTCAGAGTAAGTGTCTTTCAGAGCGGCTGGTGGATGGGCGGCTATCCCTGTGTCCAGCTGCAAGATGTCCCGGAAGGAAACTTAAAAACGCCTTTGAGGGAAGGCTGGGCCTTTCGCTCCTAACTCGGCCACCACACAAAGGCGTGCTGTGTGCCTCTGGTTAAGGTAGGTGCAAGTTCCCAGCAGCCCACGCAGCGCAAATCCCCTGCTCACCACAACTGAAGCCACCTCCGTGGGCAGGGTGAGAAATGCAGCTCAGCTCCTCCTGGGAGTGGGGGCACAGCATCGCACAAGCCCCTCTCCGCCCTGCGGAGGCCCCGTGTGTGTCTTCTGGGCCCCAACACCCAGGCTTCAGGCTCACACACTCGGCTCTGTAAGCGAAGGAGAAGGGTTTGGGTCAACTGAGATATTTCTGGAGAGTTCCTGAGTGCCGGTGCCAGGGCAAGAGACTGCACAGATGTGGTGAGGCCCCCGTGGTGTCTTCAGGGGACAGATGGAGCTGGCACGGACGGACAGAAGGACGGAGGAGCCAGAAACCATGGGGGCTTGGGTGGGGCCAGAAGAAGACGCCCAGACTTTGCCCCCGGGTCCCAGGGGTTGAGAGGACGGCTCACTGCCTGAGGTGAAAGGGGGGCTCCATGTCTCCAAGGTGCCAGGAGTGCGGTCCATGCGGACTCGCTCACTATCGCGGCAGGAGACCCAAGCGCGGCTGTGCAGGAAACGGGCGGCAGCACTTCCGGGGATCGAGAACGCCTAGCAGAGCCTCAGCGCAGGCGCAGCCCGCAGAAGAGCGCGGGCCGAAGGAAGGAGGAGCATCTGGGGGTCCCGCAATGTGGCATGCGTGGGGCTCGGGTTCCATCCCCAGCACCCCCAAAGCAGGAGGCAGACGAGCAGCAGTGGAGAGCAGGCCCCTGGAGAAAGGGCGAGGACTGCCGAGTGTGGGGTGCCCAGGCCGGAGCTCCGTGGGGCAGCAGGACGGCCCCAGCCTCCTCTGGAGCCTCTCGTCCACGTTCTTCCTCCCCCTTAGTCGCTCATGTTTCTGCCATGCTTCTGGAGCCAGCCGTGAGGCTGTGTGTGAGCTAGAGAAGTCCTGCCATTCCAGTTCCTCACGCATGTGGCCTGAGGCTGGGACCTCAGATCTGGTTTCTGTCCATAAATGTGTCCGTTTTGGACATTTCATATAGACAGAATCATGGGGTAGGTGGCCTTTGGCGGACGCCGTGCTTTCACCAAGCACAGAGTTTGCAGAGGTTGTGGCATGGGCTACGTGGCACGTGTTGTAGCATGCCTCGTGTTGTGGCATGTGCGGTACTCCATCACTTCCCCAGCCGAGGATGAGGTCCCGCCCTTACCGCGGGAGTTGCGTTCCAGACACCCCCGCAGTAAGTGAAAATCAGCGCAGTAGCGACATACTTGAGTATTTACACATACTTCTAAGGTTTTATAAACCCTTCCCACACTCTTACAAACCTTTCCCACACCTTTAAAAACACTTCTAATGTTCTTAACTATTTTCTAAACTCCTAAACCTGCGTAATTTTATTTTATTTATGTATTTTTATTTATTTGTTTGCTTGGTTTTTTTTTTGTTTCTTTATTTACTTTATGGCTGGCTCAGCCTGCCCTGATGGTGGGGGCTGGCGCAGCATGTGGTGCCGGGGATCGAACTGTAGTCACTGCAGTTGCCTGAGCTTTCCTAAGCAGGCGCTTTAGACCACTGAACCATCTCGCCGGCCCTACCTATGTAATTTTAACAACATACATATACTGTATGATACTGCAAAATCCCGTGATATAGCAAAAGATCCACAATAGATAATTCAGATTAATATTTTTTGAAACCCTGTGAAGGGCCAGCCAGATAGCTCAGCGGACTAAAGCAGCTGCTTAGGCTGCTGCAGGGACTGGGGTTCGGTCTCCAGCCTGCCATGCTGCCCCCCCCGCCCCCGCAACCCCCAGGGCGTGCTGAGACCGCGATTGAGACTGGGCTGACATGGTGGCATTCACCTATAATCCCAGTGCTTGGGAGGCTGAAAACAAGAGGATCACTACGAGTCCAATCTAGTAGTGAGACCCTGTAGGCCCTGCACTAAACACAGAAAGAAGGAAGGAAGGAAGGAAGGAAGGAAGGAAGGAAGGAAGGAAGGAAGGAAGGAAGGCAAGCAAGCAAGCAAACCTGCGAAATAGTGAGTCCATGAGAGGCAAATCGCAAAATAACGAGGGATTACTGTGAGAGGCTATTGTGCAAGTGCCCTACATTTCTTTTGTTTATGGTACTGGAGATTGAATCCAGGGCCTTCCCCCTGAGCCAAATCCCCAGCCCTTTTATTTTTTATTTTTGCTAAGGTCTAAGTTGTCCAAGCTGGGCTTAAACCTCAGATCCTCCTGCTTCGGCTTCCTAGAGGACCGAGATCACAGGCGGGCGGCACCTTGCCTCCCTGGCTGTCATCTGCAGTAGCCGTTTGCACTGCTTCCATCTTCCCCTCCACAAATATTGCTCCTGTGAGTACTTACGCGCAAGCCGTGGCACAGACGTGTTTCTTGGGTACCTTGGAATGGAACGACTAGGCCAAGGGTCACTGCGCTTACACCCACTGTTCTGGGGGAGGTGAGGTCAGTGCCAATTCTCTGGTGAAGAAATGGAAGCTCACTAAATAAATAAGTGATCTTTCCAAGGTGTGTGGAGAATCAGGAGTCGAGAAGCCTCTGCCTGCAGTCACTTCTGACTGAAGAAGCAGAGCTCCTTCAGCCCAGTTCCCTGGGTGCTACGAATTTAAGATGTCAAGAAAGAAAGGGCCAGCGAGATAGCTCAGTGGATTAATCCCCGGTACCACATGCGGGGCTGGCCCCACCCCCAGGCACGCTGAGCACTGAGGAGGCTGAAAACGAGAGGATCACTATGAGTCTGAGCCATGTAGTGAGACCCTTTACAAGACCCATTAAAAAAAGAAAAGGAGGAGGAGGAAGAGGAGAAGGAGAAGGAAGAGAAGGAGAAGGAGGAGAAGGAGAAGGAGAAGGAGAAGGAGAAGAAGGACCACCACAGGCAGACTGCTCTGTGTGCCTTGGCATTGCTAAGCCACACCTCTGACAAGGCTCCTTGAGCACCCTTGGCGCAGTGCGTGAGTGGCTGGGCACGCAGGGGGCGGATCCTGCTGCTGACCAGTGACGACAGCCTTGAAGTTGGTTGGGACCTAGTGGAATGGCAGTGGATACCTCGCCTGTCCTCGAATACCCTGCCAAGGAGGCTGCCTCCTCCGAGGGAGCAGGGATGGGACAGGATGATTTGCAAATTGGAAAAGGCAGGGACCTCAGGGCAGCTGGCACCGGTTCCAAGGAAAGAGCCAGAACAGGATAGTGGTGAGATGAGAGGAGCAAGTGCCAGGAGGCAGCTGTGCGGGAGCCGCCCGTTGGCCACCTCAGGGACAGCGGATCGAACAGTGGCTGCCTCAAACTATTTGTCCTCTCGGAACCTGTGGAAACAAAGTCGTTTCTCATGTTCCTAAGTTAGGGATCTAGAGGTGAGATTGTTCAGAATTGCCTGGGAAGGTCCTGGTCCCCAGAGGCCAAGGCCCCTGCAGATGAGGTAGAGATCGGATCTAAGGGACACCAGAGCCCACAGGCCTCGTAAGAGCCCAGAGGATTCTGAGAGCCCTTGGAAGAGCATGGCCTTGCTGGCTCCTGTGGACTCCTGCCTTGGGATGGTGACAGAAGCCACCAGGACTACAGGACTTGTGTGCAGCTGCCCCAGGAAACAATCACAAGGTGACCCCGGCCAGCCCCTCCCTGCTGCAGCCCAGGCTGACCAGGCTGCAGCCGGCACGGCACTCACTCAGAACTGCCTCCTGCTAAGAACACAAGCTCCGGTGTGTTGTCACCTGTGGATTAGTCAAACAATCCTGGGCCCTGATTGTCCAAGAGGCTCGCCCACCTGCTGGCGGTGAGGGCCCTGGAAGTGAGTGGAGTCACTGTCACCAGGTCAGGAGGAAAGGCACGTCTGCCGCCTGCAATACCTTCGGACAGGCTGATCTCCGTGAGAACCTGCTGGAGCCCAGCCTGCCTGGCAGGAGGGCGACACGCCCAAGCCCAGCCAACTGGGTGATGGAGAGGCCTCCTCCCTGTCCTCCTCGTCCTCGTCCTCGCCCTCCTCTTCCTCCTCCTTTTGCTCCCCTTCTTTCTTTCTTCTTCCTTTCTCCGTCTTCTTTTTCTTTTTCTGAGGCAGGGTCTTGCTATGTAGGTTTGCACTCACTGGGTAGCTGAAGCTGGCCTCTGACTTTCAGTGACCCTGCTGCCCCCGCCTACTGAATGCCGGGGTTAGTGGGGTGTGCCACTCTGCCCGGCACATTTTGTTCTTTATTTGAGGGTTTTTGTGGGGGTGATTCATCTTTTGATCCTCTTGATATTGACTTGGAACAGCAGATTTTTTTAAATTCTAGGAAGTTCAATTTATCTTATTTTGCATGTGACACACGGCGTAGATCTGAGTTCATTTTATAGAATATAGATACTTGGTACTCTGTCGTTTTTATTTTTTGAGACAGGGCTTCACTGTGTAATTCAGACTAGCTTCAAACTCATGACAATCTTCCTGCCTCAGCCTCCCAAGTACTGAGACCATAGGTGTGCGCCATCACACCCAGTAGCTCCCTTTGCTGAAGGCTATATTTTTTATACATTCACCTTTGCTTATTTATTTGTTAGTGTCTTTTTTTTTTTTTTTTTTTTTAAACCATTGTTTTGTATTGCTTTGTTTTGCTGAGATAGGGTTTCACTGTGTACTCTAGCCTGGCCTAGGATCACTCTCAGTGATCCTCCTGCCTCAGCTTCCTAAATGTTGGTATTACAGGTGTGCACCACCTCACTCTCCTGTATCTTGTTATTTGTTTGTTTTGTTTTGTTTTTTTTGTGGGACCAGGGTTCAAACTCATGACCTTGCACTTGCCATGCAGGCACTTGTGCCTCAGAGCTATATCCCTGGCCCCTTGTTTGTTTGTTTTTAAATAGTTTTCTAGAATAGTTTTAAATAGTTTTCTGGATATGGTAGTGCACACCTGTGATCCTGGTACTTGGAAGGCTGAGGCAGGAGGATCACTGCCAATCAAGGCCAGCCTGGGCTACATAGCAAAACTCTGTCTCAAAAAATGAAAAAGGAGAATTAAAGAAAGGAAGAAAGAAAGAGTTTTCCATGTGGGTAGATCTTTCTCTAGACTGCTCCGTGCCACTGGTCTGTGTCTCTGTAACAGCACCCAACTGGACTAGGAGCTTTCTTTTTTTCTTTTTTCTTTTCTTTCTTCTTTTTTTTTTTTTTTAGGTCAAGAGCAGAATATTTCTTGAGAGAAACCTTCTGTCTGAGAGAAGGGACAGAAGGGGTACCCCAGCAGGTTGCCCCAGACTAGCAGCTTTCTAATATACCACCTGCTGAAGTCCGGGAGTCCTGGTCTCCCCACCTGTTCCTTTTCAGGATTGTTTGCCATTTGCTTTCCATGAGCTTAGCAGCAGTGGTTTTGGGGTTTTTTGTTTATTCGTTTGTCTTTCTGAGACAGGGTCTTGCTGCGCAGTTCAGGCTATCTTTTTTTTTGGTCTTTTTGAGACAGGGTCTCATCATGCAGTTCAGGGTGGCCGTCAGCTCACTTTTGTGGCCCAGGCTGGTCTCGAACTGGCACTGATCCTCCTGCCTCAGCCTTCCAAGTGCTGGGATTACAGGTGTGCGCCACCACGCCTGGCTGTTCAGGCTATCCTTGAACTCACTTTGTAGCCCAGGGTGATCTCGAACTCACACCAATCCTCCTGCCTCAGCCTCCAAATTCTGGGATTACAGGTGTGTCCTACCACGCCTGGCTTTAGCAACAGTGGTTTGATTCTTCAGAAAAACAGCTGCAGTGGACTTGGCTGGTGGCGGCGGGCTGCCGGGCAAGTCCCCGAGTTAGGTCTCCATGAGTAACTCTGTCTGGCGCCTCTGCTTCTGAAGCTTTAGCTTTCGGGCTCTCAGCTTGGTGCTCTCAGCAGAGCTGCAACACAGCAGGCGCAGCGCAGCTGTTCGTCCTCGGGCCAAGACCTTTGTCCTGCTGAGTGGCTGGCAGAAGTTGAAATGCACGCCTGAAATGCACGCCCCAGACTTCAATCCCAGCCTCCCCTACCGTTCAGCCTCTGTGAGGAGTCCTCAGTCTCTTCATCATATTACAAAGTGTAATCGCCTGCCCAAGACGGCGCCTGCTGTGTCGCCGCCTTTCAACCACCAGTCTCCAGGGTCAGTTTCCTGCGAGTGTTTCCCTCGCCCTTACACAAGCGCTTTCTTCCAGTTTTCCTGAGATGCGTGTGGGTGTCGGGCTTCACAGGGACACCATCTGCCTCCGTTCCTTTTCAGCTTTTTTTCTGGCCAGAACACAACTCTATAGAAGAAACAGGGAGAGGACGCGGGATGCACCGCAGAGGGGAGGGAGGTTCCGGTTTGCAAGCCGGAAGAACTCCCTGCTAGCACAGCTGTGGGCCCCGGACTGAAACGGCAGAGACCGCGAACTTGGCCACCTGGACATTCTGAGCTCTAGCGACGACATTGGTGGCCCTGCCCTCTAGACCCTAAGCCGCTGCACATCCCCTGTGGCGCGAGCACAGTCCAGGAGGCCTGGAGCGCGGCGGTGTGGACAGCATTTCTGACCGAGCGACTCACCTTGTGTTGGTTTCCTTGGAGATGGACCCTGAGGTGGAGCCAGGCACGTAGGAGGCGGCTCTAGAGACACGGATAGCCAGCTACTGTGGCGGGGGACACTGGTGGTCGGTGATGTGCCCACAACAGTGGCCTCAGTTGGGAAGCGGGTCCTTCTTGCTGCTCTTGTACCATCAGCCGGAGTGAGCTGCGCACAACAGGAAGAAGGACCCCAGCCAGGCGCGGTGGCGCATGCCTGTAATCCTAGCACCTGGGAGGCTGAGGCAGGAGGATCGGTGCGAGTTCGAGACCAGCCTGGGCTAGAAAGTGAGCTCAAGGCCACCTTCTGAACTGCATAGCGAGATCCTACCTGAAAAAAAAAAAAATGAGGGACCCCGTGGTCCTGGGGGCGTGGGGGCACGGCGCCTGCATGACCGCCCAGGCCCGAGAGGCTCCCGACCTGGCTCGTTGCTGTTCCGTGGTCCGGGATCCCTGGTTACCGCTCAGGAACATACCCTGACGCCCTTGCCAGCAGAAAGAGCAGAGCCAAAGCGACCGCGATGCCGAAGCAGGACCCCCGCTCAGGGAGTCAGCGGCCTTCCGGCCAGGGCCCTCCCTCCACCCTGGCTGGCTCTGAGCCCGCAGATCTGCGAGCTGGAATAACCCTCTGCACCCCTGAGTTGCGGGTGCCGGGTGCCACAGCTCTCGGATTTCACATGCACTCAGTAACGCGACACTGTACGTGCGGCTTTTCCCTGGTTCGGAGCAGGCAGGGCGCTCCTCCCTGGCAGTGCCAGGTGGCTCTCAGTTACCCTATGAAGGGGGACAATGTGACGCTCCACCACACCGTGCGCAGTGAGGCCGGTGAGATGCCCAGGGCTTTACCACTCAACAAGCTTTGTGCGGGCGGATTCCGCCACCAAGAGAAGCGAGCTGCGCATGCGCCAGGCTGGGCGCGGAAGGACACAGCAGCCAGGTGCGTGGCCGGACTCAGCTGCATGGCCGGACTCAGCTGCATGGCCGGACTCAGCTGCATGGTCCGACTCAGCTGCGTTCATCCGCCAGTCTGCATGACGCAGCGCCCCATTGCTGTGGGGAGCAGGGAGCACGTTCGCGCAGCCTTCCTGCCGCGTGCTCTGGGGCCTATCCTGCCCAGGCCCCTGCTCCTCCTGATGCTGCACCCCTGCACAAGTCCTGGGGTTAAGTTAAGCTCTGGCTACCACAGCGCTGGGCTGACACCCCTCCCCTCCATCCTTCCTTGTCCCCTCCAATTTTTATTTTTTCTGGTACCAGGAATCGAACCCAGAACCTGTGTTTGCCAGGCAGGCACTGAGCTGTATCCCAGCCCTCCCTCCACTTCTTGATCCTCTGCCCATTTGCAAAAGCTTGATTTCTATTTTTCTTTCAATCCCCCCTCTTTTTAAATTCCTTCCTTCCCTTGCCTTCCGCTCCATCTCTTGCTTCCCTTCTCGTTTGAAAATGACCTCCCTGCCTTCATTTATCTTTTATTCTGCCCTTTTTTCATACTTTGGGTTCTCATGGAAGAGAAGCCATGCAGTATTTCAGCTCGTATGTCTACATTCTGGCCTCCAGACACGTCCATTTTCTTAGATGAATTAAGTTTATTCTTCTTTACGGCAGAGTAGTACTCCACTGTGTAGATACCACACTTTCATTATCCATTCATCGACTGATGCGCGTGCAGGCTGCTCCCAAGATTCATCCACTGCGAGTGGATCGCTGTAATACCTTGACCCTTCTGGAAAGACTTCTTTCCAGAAGGGGAGCTAGCTGGGTCAGATGGGATTTTCGGTTTCGGCTTTTGGAGAATCAAATGCGTTCCTCAGCTTGGATATTTCTACCTTCTAGCAATGGCGAAGCCACGGCCTACGAGGAGCCGAGCGAAGGCAGCCGGGAGGCTGGGTCGCCGAGGGCTCCCCACAGCGCCTTCCAGCTTGGGTTCATCTCTCACTTCCTCACCGGTTTTCTATTTTCACTGATTCAGGGCTTCTCTAGAAACAGGAAAGTAGATCTTTCTAGAGCGCAGCGCTTTCCTTGTGTTTCTGGGCAGCTGATTTGCACAGCAGGCAGTTGATCCTCCTCCCGGCCGGAGCTCCGCCCTGCCGCCACCCCCCAGCCCCCCCACCCCCAAGCTGGCCGCCTCCTCGCCCACTGCATGCGGAAGCTTCAGTGGCTGTTTTGTTTTGTTTTGCTCTGCCTTTGTGGTACAGGGGACTGAGCCCAGACCCTTGCATGAGCTACACACCTCTCCCACATAATTTTTAATTTTGCAACAGTCTAAGCTGTCCATAATGGGCTTGAACTTGTGTTCCTTCTGCCCAGGCCCCTCAGAGTGCTGGGACTAGAAGCACTCACTATGACACCTGGCTTAAAAGCCTCCCGCCCTGAGGATGCAGCTCGAAAGGTCTGAGCCTTCAGGGACCTGGAGGGTGTGGTGGAGAAGGGGAGCCCCAGGGAGAAGTAGCGCAGCAGGAGGAGCCGGGGCGGGCTCTCCAGGGCCCTTGCGTAAGGCACAGGCTTAGCCTGGGGCTCTGCTCACCAGGGTCCAGAACAACCCCATGACCTGTCCTTGGGTTCTGGGGTACAGTGCGGCCAGGAGAGCAGAGAGGCCCGCTGAGGAGGAAGAGGGCGTGGCCAACACACAGGCGAGATCGAGTTTCTTATGTGTCCTGTTATATAGCTGTGGACAGATCAAAGCCCAGTGGGTCCGTCTGTGCTCACTTCCCAGGGAGGCCCGTGGCTAACAGGCAGGGACTCCCCCAAACCCCATGGGCATCCTCGGGAGCCAGGGCAAGGCCAGCCCAGGACACCAGCCCCAGGCCCTGTGCCGTCCACTGGGGTCTGGGAAAGAGTGAGGAGCTGAGGGCCGTGCGTCCCTCGGCCGCGTCTTCTGCAGAGTGCTTGTGTAGTGGCGCTGCCAGCTCCTTCATCTTGGAGGGGAGAAGTCAGATGCTGTCACTGGCCGCCAGGCTGAGGAAGCCATTAGTCGGACCTCACTGGAGAAGAAAAGCATAGTGCAGAGGATTGTGTCTCTCCTGTCCCAGCCCCCACCCAGTGCACTTTTAAGATGTGGAAATTTTAGTCCACTGTGGTGGTGCATGGCAATAATCCCAGTGCTCAGGAGGCTGAGGCAGGAGGAGGATCATCACGCCTCTGAGGCCAGCCTGGGCTACACAGTGACTTGAAGACCAGCCTGGGCCAGCCTCATAGTTCCGTGGACTAAAGCTCCTGCTTCGGCAGAGCACAACAGGCCAGCCCGGGTTTGATCCCAGGCATGTCACGCCGGGCTGAGACAGCAATTAAGATGGGCGTGGTAGCACACACCTGTAATCCCAGCACTTTGGGAGGCTGAAAACAGGAGACTCCCTACAAGTCAGATCTACATAGTGAAACCCTGTAGACCCTGTATCCCCTGTCCTAAATGCATTAAAAAAAAAAAAAAAAAAAAGACCAGCTTAAACTACACAGCAAGACCTCATCTCAAAAGAAACTAAAAACCAAACCAAACCAAAATACCAGATTTGGGAATGTTATTAAATCCCCCAGTGCAGGTCTTTGTAAAATTTCTGTAATTTAACTTCCCCTGGGTCTCTTTGGTTTGAGTTTCGAGGTTCTCTTCCTCTCCTTTCAACGTGATGGTTTTGTCCCTCAGCCTCAAGGAATGCCGCGCTGACACTGCTAGCATCTGCTATAGGCTTTAGACGGTCAGAGAGAAAACAGTTAATGCCTGGGCTCCTTCTGCCTGCTCCAGCCCCGGAAGCAGGAGCCTGAGCCCTCCTTGCCGGACATCTCGTTTTCAGTCCAGCCCTGGGAAGCTCAGCAACCTCGGGCCTCAGTTTCCCTTCTGTTGGCTCCTTCTCCGCTGTGCAGAGCAAGTCCCAGTGATTCATCGTCTTTACTGTGTTCCAACAGCTTTCACCGGTTACAGTTATCTTAGGAAAGACCAGATTAATCGTAAGGATGTGATGACGTTTTTTAGAGGAAGCAATTATGCCACGTAGTGATCTTTTTAAAATCACCTTAACAAAATGCCAAATATGAGGAAAAGGAAAAGAGGCTTAGTCAGCCCCCAGTTGGGCAGGCTAAAGGTCCTGGTGGCAGCAGGGCTCGTCCCCTCGGCCCTGTCCCCTCCTGGTGCATGGTGACGGTAGGAGGGATGTGGCAGCTAGAGGGCTAGAGGTCACAGCTCCTTTTCCCCCTAAAACTGGGACCTGAACCCAAGGTTTTGCACTGAAGAACATCCCCAGCTCTTTATTTTTAAATTGTTGTTATTATTATTTTGTATTTTTTAGAGGAGGGTCTACAAGGTGTTCAGGGTCTCAGGACTCATAGTGATCTACCTGTTTTCAGCCTCCCAAGAGCTGGGATTACAGGCGTGCACCATCCCGCCCAGTCTCAATTGCTGTCTCAGTGTGCCCTGGGGCGGGGCTGCCCGGCAGGCTGGGGAGTCAAATCCTGCTGGCAGGTGTTTTAGTCTGCTGAGTATTTGGCCAGCCCTATTTTCAAATTTTGAGACGGAGTCTCACTAAGTTGCTAACTTGCTCAGGGTAGGCTCTAATTTGTAGCCCTCCTGTTTTAGCCTCCCACAAGACTGGGATTAGAGGTGTGCACCCCCTCAGCCCACTAAGCAATCATATTTTGAAATGGAAAGCCAGACAGACACTGAAATCCTACAGTCACCCCAACTTGACTAGGACCTTCCCCGGACTCTGCTCATGAAGGCCTACAGCAATTCCATGGCCATGGGGACCTGTTCCCCCCACCAGGGCTCTAAGGGAGCCGCTGAAACCACGGGCATCCTCGGCCCTGGTCTCTTCCCATCCATCCCCAGGGCGGGTCCCATGCCCCGCGGGTGTGCGGATGGACCACACTGGCCTCAAAGGCAGCCCAAGGCCGGAGCATCAGGGGCTCGCGGGCATCGGGCCGTCCCACTGCCCCTCGCGGAGGTGCACAGCTGCGTTCCAGGCCCTTTCTCCACCTTCCTTTACGCAGGTGATGATGGCGCCGAAGTCCAGGGAGGCTGTTGGGAGGGCCCGGGTCACAGATACTGAGGAGGAGAGGCCACTGGCTCCTGGGTGGCCCAGTGTTCCCAGCTGTCCTGGGAACAGTGCCAGAGGACTCCTGACTTCCTTAAGCTTTACTCCTGAGTGTCCATCCTTGCAATCCCGCCTTACTCAGGGACCGTCCTAACTCGGCCTCCTACCTGTGACTTAGGGTTGCCCGCGGTGGCAGCCCCCCAAGTCCACCTGGGTGTCAGCGTCCATGCAGCGACTCGTGCGCTGTCTGTCGGTGGGCTGTCGGCTCCCCTGTGGCTCCGGATGGTGGGAAACCTGTTTTCCTTGGCTGGCGCTCGGCGCCTCCTCGCCACGTGCGGCTGAGGGGAGTGCGGGGCCCAGAGCACCCCGCACCTCGAGCGCAGCCCTGTGGCCCTCGTCCCTGCTCCAGACCGCCAGGGCGGGCTTCTCCCCGCAGAGCTTCCGCCTGGCCGGGGCGACATCTGCTTCCAAGAGACAGATAAAGGCAAACTGGCGAGCTCACAAGGGGAACGGAGGATTGGCAGGGCCACCTGGCTGAGGCCACGACCCGCCTGGGACGGGGAAGCCCGGAGGCCCCGAGGCCGAGCGCTGTCCAGGGACTTGTGCGTGTCAGTGCCAGCGGTGCCTGGAGGGAGGTTCTCTGGGAACCCCAGTAAGCGGGCAGGGCTTTACGCCGGCCCCGCACAGGAAGATGAGAGGGGCGCAAGGATGCTGCGTCGTTTAATCAGATGCTGCACACTGATTCTGATGTATTGGTCATTACGTGTGTATTGTCTAGAACTCGCATTATGTTTTTAAAATGAACTGATTAAACTGACTCAAAACATTAAGGAACTCGGGCCGGCGAGAGGGTTCAGTGGTCTAAAGCGCCTGCTTAGGAAAGCTCAGGCAGCTGCAGGGACTGCGGTTCAATCCCCTGCACCTCATGCTGCGCCAGCCCCACCACCAGGGCAGGCTGAGCCAGCCATAAAATAAATAAAGAAACAAACAAACACAACAAACAAATAAATAAAAAACATTAAGGAACTCATTTTACAAGGCACAAATACAAATGATGGAACTTTTTGTTTGTTTTTAAACTTTAGGTGAGATGGTTCAGCAGTCTAAAGCGCCTGCTTAGGCAAGCTTAGGCAACAGCAGGGACTGCGGTTTGATCCCCGGCACCACATGCTGTGCCAGCCCCACACTCAGGGCAGGCTGAGCCGGCCATAAAAAAATAAAATAAAAAATAATAATAAACTTTATTTATACTATGGCCAGTCCAGCTTGCCTTCTGGGTGAGACTGGCGCAGCATGTGGTGCCGGGGATCAAACCACAGTCCCTGCGGTTGCCTAAGTTTGCCTAAGCAGGCGCTTTAGATCACTGAACTATCTCACCGGCCTAATGACGGAACTTTTGATGGGGGACCTTGGATGATTAGAATTTGGAAAATGCGACTTTCTTGATGATTCTGGCATTCGGATCCAGATATTACCTGAGCCCAACTCTGGGTGAGGGGAAGCCTCTCTCAGACCCCGTCTGCCCATTCCAGACTTCCTGCTCCTGTGAAGCTGAGCTGGCATGGAAAAGTCAAGAGGGAGAAGTGTTTCCACCATGTTGGCTCATGTTGCGAGACTTTCTAGTGGGCCCTTGGGAGACAGCTCTGAAAAGATGTCGCCAAGACAGGTGTCCGAAACCAGTTCCTAGAGCGCCACAGCGGTGGAGGACTGGCCACTCCGTGGGTCACTCAGCAGTGCTGGTCGTGAGACTTCGCACTCATCAGAATAGTAGAAAAAAGGAAAGCAAAAGAAGGAAACAAAGATGTTGAATGCTCTGTGTTTATCTGCAGTCTTTTCTGAAGGTTTTAATCCAGAATATGGTGTTTAACCAGGCATGGTGGCACATATCTGTAATCCCAGCATTTTGAGAGGCAGAGGCAAGAGGGTCACAAGTTCAAGCCTAGCCTGGGCAACTTAGTGACTTAGGAAGACCTAGTCTCAAAATAAAAAGAGGGCTGGGGTTCCACTGGTGCAGCACAAGTGCAAAGGCCCCAGTACTGCAATAAATACATAAATGAATGAATAATTGGAAAAGCTACTTAGATAGCAGTAACTGTAGTGCGCAGATTTGCTCTTCTGTTTTGCTTTGCCAACCAAACTGTAACTCATGTTAAATGAGCTTAGTGTTTTCCTTCACATGTAGGTGCGACCGCAGCAGGGTCCCTGTGTTACAATGCAGCCCCCCAGGCCCGCCTCCCAGGATGTAGGCTCTGAGGTTTGGAGGGCCCAGGCATCTGCATCCTAACCAGCAGCTTTCAGCCGGTGGATAGAGGCAGTAGAGGCACTCTGTGTGTGTGTGTGTGTGTGTGTGTGTGTGTGTGTGTGCGCCCGTGCATGCGCGGGCAGGGTCTCACTACGCACGCAGCTCAGACTTGTAGGGATCTTTCTGTTTTCAGCCTCCCCAGTGCTGGAGTTACAGACCTGCACCACCGTTCCCGGACTCAGTAGAGGCATTCTTGATAAACAGCATTCATTCTGCTGCAGATCCCACCCCACGCGCCATGTGGAAGGAGAGCGATGGGTGCGTAAAGCAGAGAGCATGAGCATCCTGGGAGGAAGGAGGACACCCCTGAGCAGGAGGAGCCGAGGGGGTGACCGAGCCCAGCCGTGCGCGCCCGTGACTTGGCTCTCAAAACCTGCTGCCCTCAAGGCCAGTGTCCAGCCCAGGATAAGCACAGCATCGGACCCAGGCTCCGCTGCCTGGTCAGGCAGATGGATGGATGGAGGCTGAGCGAGGGCAAGGAATTTGAAGGATGGAGTCTGTTTTTTAAACTTCTTAATCCTGTCTCAGCCTCTCCAGTGCTGAGATTACAGGTATACACCACACATGCAGTACCAGGGATTGAACTTGGGTACTGGAGCTTGCCAGGCAGGCGCTAAGACTGCTGAGCTATCTCCCAGCCCCGGATGTTTCTGCCAGGCCTCTGGCGATCCACACTCTGCGCGATGATGCCATGGGTAGCAGGTGAGGATGCTGGTTGCTCTTGCGAAGTCCACCTGTGTAGTGACCCGCACCCTGAACCATTTATTCCTGGCCTGCTCCTGCCCTTTCACTGCGTCAGGTACGGATGGTGGGGAGAAGCCTTGTCTTGGTGTTGAGGGCCAGGCATCAGTAGCAAGACCAGTTGTCTTGGACATGTGTATGTGAGGGATCGTCTAAAACACACAGCCTCACAAGACCCCATCTGCTCTGTTTATCAGCAGAACCAAGCAAGAGGCTGGGCTGTAGCTCCACAGGGGAGTGGTCGAGGCGGGGCCCAGTGCTGGGCCCACTGGCACTGTCTTCAGTCCCTACATCAGGTCTCCTCCCCCTGGGGGCTGAGTTCACCTGAAAGAAGGGGAGGGGAGACAAGAGGGAAGGGGAGAGGAGGGGAGGGGAAGGGAAGGAGGGCGGGGACCTTGCTCACTCTGCCCCTTGGGGGGCTGCCCACACTGCTAGGTCAGGCCCCATCCCAATTCCCTTCCTTCAAGGAGCTTGACGCTCTGGGAGGGGGAGGGGCTGGCTCCAGCCTCAGTCCCAGCCCTGTCCTTCCTTAGCTCCTGGACCTCGGGCAAGCCTGGTCTTCTCTGGGCCTCAGTTTCCTCATCTGGACTCTGGCTGATGGAAGAAGTAATGGCCTGAGGTGCCCCGTAAGCACCGATAGACATTTGTTGATCTGGGAGAAATCTCACTGTGTTGATTTATGTTTTTCTTCTTGTTTAATCTTCCAAAGACACACAGGATACTTTATTTCATCTACTTTTTACTAAACAATCGACAAACAGAGGCATCATATTCTCAGCTTAGTGCTGAGGACGTGCAGATGACAGCAGAGCTGGCTGGAGAATGTTCTCCCTTAGGATTTTTTTTTTTTTCAGGACTGGGGTTTGAACTCACGACCTTGCACTTGCCAGGCAGGTACTTGTGCCACGGAGCTGTTTCCCCATCCCTGAAGAATGTTCTGGAATGAGGGGAGAGGCCCCAAAACAATGGAGGCCCTCCTGAGCCCAAAGCTCATCGCAATGGGCAGAGTTGTGCGAGGGTCCCTGGGCTCTGGACGGCCATGTGCCCTGCACAGGGTGTCCAGCGGTGTGTCTGGCTCCTGGAGCAATGCTTGCTTGTGTTATATTTTTTTGGCCATACAGGAGCCAAGGTCTTCACACTGCATGACATCCTCAGAGCTATTTTTTTCTTTCTTTGATTTTCAGATAAGGTCTTGCTAAGGCTAGGCTCAAACTTGCGATCCTCCTGAGTGCTGGGATTACAGGCGTGGGCCACCAGACCCAGCTTTGGTTTTTACACTGTTAAATGGCTGGAAATAAAGGGATCATGTTTCTGGCATGTGGCAACTAAATTACAAATTCAGCGTCTACACACACAGCAATCTTTTTTTTTCGTGGGACCAGGGATTGGACTCAGGGCCTTGCACTTGCCAGGCGAGTGCTTATTCTACTGAGCTATTCCCCAACCCCACGCACAGCAATCTTGCAGAAAGCAGCCTGACCTTATTTGCAGGCTGCCTATGGCCCTTGCCGGGTGGTGGCAGGGTCGCCACCGCCCATCACCCAGGAAGTCTGCTGTCCCGCTGGAGCATGCGAGTGAGGCGCCGCTCAGCTGCGCAGCTCCAGGGCCCCTTCCTGAGACCTCTCCGCTGACGACGCAGGAGTTCTGACGGCTTCCGCTCTGGCTGGCTGGAAGGGCGCACACCGTGTGAGCCCCAGCTCCTGTGCCCATGACCCGGTTCAGCTGGCCAGCGCGGGCCAGTGATGACTCAGCTGAGGGCTCCAGGGGACCTGGGAGCTCCTTTGGGGCTGGCTCTCCCGCCTTCCCTCCTGTCCCGTGGACTCTGCCCATGCGGTCAAGGGCCAGCTGCTCCGTGTGCTGCAGGGCCTGTGTCCAACGTTCAAAACCCAGTTTTTCATGCATCACATCTGGAGGGTTACTGCTAAGCGCCTCCTTTCTGATAGTTCATAATTGCAGGAAACTGACTACTTTTTAGTAGTGTATACTAGTAATACAGAAGGAGGGGCTAGGTGTGATGCATGCCTGTACTCCCAGCACTCCGGAGGCTGAGGCAGGCAGGTCACAGTGAGTTGGAGGCCAACCTGGGCTACAAAGGGAGCTCAAGGCCAGCCTGAAGTGCATAGCAAGACCCAGTCTCCAAACAAACAAACCAAACCAACAGCTAAACAAAAAGTGGGGCTTGTTTTGGAAAACTGGTACATGCGCACAGCAGACCCGAACCAGTTCCCACTTTTACCACCCCAGGTCTGCTTCTTACTACAAAAATCTATGTTCTAGTTTTCTGTCATCACATTAACTGCTATATTTTATTTATTTATTTTTTTGAAAGGTCTACCGGGTGTTCAGGGTCTCACTACTAGATCAGATTTCTACAGCCTCCCAAGAGCTGGGATTATAGGCTTGCACCACCATGCCCAGTCTCAATTGCCATCTGAGCGTGGGGGTGGGGGCGGCTGGCACAGTAAACCTGGGGATTGAACTCCCAACCCCTGCGCCTGCTTTAATCCGCTGAGCTATCTGGCT
>PVKN010008027.1:0-25706 GCA_004027915.1 Capromys pilorides
CCACCCACCCATCCATCCACCATCCATCCATCCACCCATCCATCCATCCATCCATCCACCCATCCATCCACCCATCCATCCACCCTCCAGTTCTATTCATCTAACCACCATCTGATCTACCCATCCACCTACCCACATCTTATAAGCCTTTACTATAAGACGAGCCTACATTAAATCCAGAAGAAACAGAGGATATCCAATCATTTTTTTAAAACCAAGGGCTCCCGTCCTGCTAGGGAGACAGATGTGCCCTCGTCATGTAAAATTATCTTGGGACAGACTTGTATGAGGTGGGAAAAGACCTTCTGGCAGGGAACACAGGCGTGGCTGGAAGTGGCTGCTGCCTCTGTGGACTGCGCTCCACAGGAGACGGAAGGGGCCATCCCTGCGCAGAACACAAGCCAATGAGCAACTGCATTAGGAAGCTTGCAGGTGGGCACAGACCTGGTGTGGAGGGGTTTCCCAGAAGTGGCACTTGAGGCTTCTGGCCTGGGGTCTCTTCCTGGGCAGGTGGCCCTTGAGTATCTGGGTGGCCTCAGAATGTGCTCTGCTTGCTCCCTATCTAGTAGTCAAATGTATCCGCCTAGACTTAGATTCTAGCTTCAGCCTCTCTGCTTCCCTGAGCCTAATTTCTCTTACTTACAGGACAGAGCCAGCTGCTGTTACTTAAGGATGTTGTCAGGAAGGTGGAAGCCCAAGAGGACCTCTGCCGGCCCGCTGCTCGGAGCCTCGTGGGTGGCTCACGCCACGGGAGTCACTGACTCAGTGGACAGAGACACGGACATACCACCTATTGCAGCATGACCGAAGGATGCATCTTCAGACCTTATTACAGGACGAGACACTGCCACGAGCCCCTTGCAGCGCGCCTCCTGCTTTCGAGGGCATGCGTCTCATTGTTCTGAGGCAGCACTGGAGCCCTCTCTCCTGAGGGTCTTAGGCACGCCGTCCTGGCCTTCTCCAAGTTCTGGACTGATTCACGTTGACCTTCCATGGTCATCTTGGCTCTGGAGAGGAGCCAGCAATGCCGCTGTGAGCCGAGTGGCTGAGGCCACGGAGTCGCGTTTTTTCTATGTTCTGTTGGGAGGTGCTCAGCAGCAGTGGTCACTGTGTTTTTTTATGACACCTCACAAAGACATGCAGGAAAGAGGACACCCAGAACCACCACGGGAGGTGGTGAGACAGGGCACACATGCGCTTGGAGTGAAGGGCAGGGTTTGAGGGGCTCATGCAATGTGTCTTTACTGTAATACATTGTCTAAATGTAAACCTTCACCAAGCCTTTTGGTCACCCCTTCTAGTGTTCACCTACACGGTGCCATGAGAGCTGAGGGGCAGACAGGAATCTGGGGCGGTGTCAAGGGGTCGTGGGCTGATCCAGGGCCTCCTCCCAGAACCAGGAAGCAGCACAGCTGGAGATCAGGAAAGAGCAGGTGGGCCAAGGCCTGGGGGGAGCTGGGCTCCAGGCAGGACCAGCTCCACGAAGCCATGAACGTGAGCTCCCACCCACCACCTCCTCACAGCCAGATCCCAGCCTGCCGGCAGCCGCGGTCCCTGGAGACGCGTGGGAGGGACAGTAATGATGCGTGGCCTGCTGAGCGAGGGCCAGGTCAGCGTGGCTCGTGCCTTGCTAGCTCCTCTAGGTCAGGATGAGCCTGTCAGGCCGTGGCCACCAGTGCTTCTGCATCAGGATGTGGGACCGCATAGCTGCACCCTGAGCTCTGCCCGTGTCCTCAAGCCTCTTCCTCATCCAGAGGAGACCTGAAAACCTGGCCACGGGAGGCCAGCAGGGTTTCAGGGCCTGGCTCTGGGAGTTGGCATGGTGGTTTCCACACCACAGCCACGCGCCCGGTGTGCTGTACTGGGGACCACATCTCCAAGATGCTCAGGTATTGGCTCCCTCCTGGGGGGTTTGTTACTAACTAGACTGGGCCTCAGTTTCCTCCTCTGGTTGGGACCGCTCCTGCATGTCTGAGGTCAAGATTCCCAGGGTTGTGGGAAGGCCCGGTGGCAGGGAGTGAGATGTGGTCACCAGGACACAGAGGAGCCAGTGTCCCCAGGCAGCAGCAGACACAGGGCCCCGGATCTGGTTCTTAGCTTCCTCTGCGTAGGACCTTGAGTTCCCAGACTCCACCCAGGTTGAGGACCATGTGGGTCACACCAGGACTGAACCACAGCCAGATGCCACCTCTCCAGCCTGTCCTGCTGTGGGTAGGAAATAGGTCGGAAGGCATATGGGCTTTGGGGAGCCTTGGAGGCTGAGGGAGAGCAAAGCAGGGGCTTGACCTGAGCACTATGTCCAGCCATGCAATGACCCAGGCCCAGGGAACCCCATGACCCAGGACATCGAGGAGGCCCCAGCACCTCCTAAGGACAAGGCCACAGGGTAACTGAGGGCCCCGGGGCTGGGCTTCTCTCCACAGCCCCAGGCCGCGTTGGGGAACTGCAGACTGGTTTGAGCAGAGCTGCCCGGGTCTGATGGCTGGTTCCCCTACACACACCCAGGGCTCTTCTCCTGTCTGTGAGGACACCTGCTACACTGAGGGACCAGCCCAGCGGAGGCCTGGCCTGGCCCTCGGACACTGAGACCCATACAGTGCATCGCTTCAAGGCTGAAGTGGCCATCCAGGAGGGAAGGTGGACTCTGGGGGCTGGGCTGGGCCGCGGCTCGGGAAGAACCTGGGGTCTAGAGGTGGAAGGGAAGCTCACAGAGCTCCCCAGGGAGGGCCCAAGAGTGAGCAAGGGCCCAGGGGTGACAGTCAGCTGAGAGACACGAGGCGTGGGGCTCACTGGACAGGAAAGCCAGACGTCGGGAAGGAAAGAAGTGGCAGCCGGGGAACCGGTGCAGCCAAGGGCGTTGGGGTCACGGAGCCTGGACAGGCATGGGCAGGAGAAGAGGAGGTGGGGCAAGGCGGCCTGAGCTGAGGCTCTCGCTGACCTCCAGCCTCCCTCCCTTCATGGCTTCCGAGGAATCAACTCAGCCTTCGCCCTTCAGCCAGCCCCGCTTCCCACCAGGGTCTGTGCACATCAGAGTTGTCCTGGAGGCTGGGAGTGAGGCAGCAAGCGCCCAGAGGAGAGACAGACGCCCAGCTGAGGGCGGCCGCGGTACCTGAGGAAAGCTGGGTCCTCGTCCCTCATCTGCATTCAGTACACAGCCACTGCCTGGCAGTCGCAAAACAGACTGGGAACCGCCGTGGCAGTGGGGGACTTGCCTGTCTGCGTTGTCAGAAGAGAAGCCTCTCTTTCCTTCTCTCAGACTTGGCAAAAGGCGATGTCTCTGCAGCCCCTGCCTTGAGGACCCGGGGCTGTTCCCTGGAACACCTGGGCAGTATGGTGGGCAGGGGCCAGGCTGTGGGCGGATCCACTGCATTGTGAGCAGGCAGCAGGTACAGGAGCCCTGCTTGGTGCAGTGAAATGCGGTGAATGCCTGCCTGTCGCCACTGTCACAATCAGGAGCATCGCAACTAAGCTTCAGAGGTATAGATAACAGCTCTGACACGGAGGTCCTGACAGTGGCTGCCTGTGACACTTGGTCTCCGGCACTGGCCACGGATGGCTCCTAACTCCCAAGCCCCGGCTCATGCGTGGCTACCTCATGAGCCTGCTCTTTCTCCCCTGCGAGAGGCACCATCTCAGTGGCATCCTGGCTGCTGGGCAGATGGGCCTGGCACCATGCAGGGGAAAGCACACGGGCTACGCAGGCACAGATCCCCAAGCCTGCTGGCTCCGGGCAGAGCTCGAGCTCGCAGAGGAGACCGGCCTGACACAGAGGGCTGGGGAGGGTGGGCTCTGCTCGTCCTCACAGGGCTGCCCTCCTGTCCCTGGCTGTACCGAGGGCTTGCTGGCCCAAGGTGTCCCTCCCTGCAGGACGCAGGCCAGAATTGCCTTCCCACCAGGCACCTCTGCTGCAGCGGGGCCTCCCTGGCATGGTGAAGCAGATCTGGGGATTCCCTCCTCTCACCCCCAGCGCCAGGGCATCCACCCAAGAGGCTTGGGAACTCCCTCACGTCCACACCACTTAACTCAAGAGCCACAAAACCCCTGCCTATTGGCAGCAACAACCTGCAGATCATTTCCTGCCAGCTGCCCCACGGTGACCACACCCACTGGCACACAGGGGAGACTGCGCAGACTTCTGGGGGGACCGAGTGAGTGCTCATCTGCCATGAGCACCATCCCTGCCCCCTTGGAAAAGCCCAATCGCTGAGGTGCTGGTGCACAACTCCGACCATCCATGTGTGGCCTGTGACACAGTCAGTCTTGCTCTCGGGGGCCCTCCGCACCACAGCAGCCCACGTGCGAGGACCATGCCAAGGCTGCCGCTCAGCGCCTGGGCCAGAACTGCCTCCCAGGGTGGGTGATGGAGGAGCAGAGACGGGGCTGCTTTGCCCTCGCAGGAGGCGCGCTCTGTGGCTGGAAGCTGCTGCCGCGGCAGCGAGCCTCTGAGAGCCCTTTCCCTGAAGGATTCGCGGTGCACGTGTTCAGCACTGGGAAACCTTGGATTGAGCCCCAGGCGTCACCCAGCTGCACTGTCACCCAGCTCACCTGCCAACCCACCTGCCGTCTCCAGCCTGTGTCATCCGGCCTCTGCTTGATGTGCCTGAGTCACCCTCGGAGCCTTCGCCCCTGCCTCCATGTGAGGACGTGGCCGGGGGAGGCCGGCGGGTGTGGTAATGGGTTTCTCGTCCTCCACACTCACCAGATGGATACATCTCCTTCCTCTGCGTCAGGCCAGCGAGGGCGTCGGTCTTACCCCTGCTGGGCTCTGAACGCCGCCCTGGGCTCGGCCTCCCTGTTGTGCTTGCCACTCCTTTCGCTGCTGGGCTTGGCTGGGTCAGGTTCCTGCTTCTCTTCCCACTCCTCCAGGTGGCGAGGAGCGTTGTTGGTCGGAGCGCTTTCTCCTCTGCAGCCTGGGCCTTTACTGCTAGACCCGTCCTCTGCGCCCACCTGCCCTCTGGTGAGTTCCCAAGAAGCCATGCCCTCCCTGTAACCTTTTGGAGCACACCCACCCCCGGCACCCTCTCCTGGCCTCTGCCTCACAACACCCCAGACCTGCTTTGTCTTTCACTGTGGAGTGGGCTGTCCCGATGGACCCTCAGGCGGGGCGTCCTCGCTGTACCTCAGGAGATGTTGCCCAGGTCCACCAGGACTCTGCAGGCCTCGGGGCTCCGTCGGAACAGCAGCTCCCTGCGGGGGATGTGGGCGGAGCACCTGTGGGCCAGGCTGCAGCCACCCCACACCTTCATGAGCTTGGCTTCTGGAACACTCTCGCCAGGCTTGTCGTGGAGCTCTGGATGGAGCAGGGAGCATTCCTCAGAAGACAAGTGGGCTGACGGCAGGGGCTATGCAAGAATCTCCCCTGAAGCCGCTGTCTGGAAAGCCTGTCATCCTTTGTCCTTTTCTTGACCCCACCTCCTGAGGTGGCAGCTAGAATGGCTGTGGGAATGGTCACGAAACCCGCACACTCATGTGTCCAGGGAGCATTTCCCTGGACAGTCCAGCGGTGGGGCTCTGGATGAGATGAGGGAGAAGCTGTCCTTGCCCCGTGGCTACCACAGGGAGTGCCACACCCAGGCCACTGGGGGAGCCCCCACCCATGCCTGGCACAGGGAGCACCACACCCAGGCCACTGGGGGAGCCCCCACCCATGCCTGGCAGAGAGAGAGCCACACCCAGGCCACTGGGGGAGCCTCCACCCATGCTCTGCTGGAATCACAGCACCTCAGACAGGCTTTCTGAGTTCCTGGAAGCAGCTTAGATCCACGTTAGAGGACATGCGGCTCTTTCTTTTAGGAAATAACTTTAATGGGCCTTTTGCTTATCCAAAGGGAAGCAAATCTTATATTCTGCAACAGAAAGTTCTAGTCAGCGAGGCACTAAATCGCTCTGCATAACGAGATAAGCGCTGTCTCCCTTGGGTGGAGCTGCATCTTTGTTGATTACATTTTCTGTGGGAAGTTTTTCCTAAATATGGATTTAATCTGAGCTGTTCCTGGAGACGCTGTTTATTCCTAGAAGGTACAAGGCGATGGCTCACGAGCGCCTGCACGTGTGTGAGGTGTGTGAGTCGGTGAGCATGCAAAGCTGAGAGCGCATGTGTGTGGTCACGGGTGGGTGGGGGTGAGGGATGCGCGTGTCTGGGAGTGAATGTGAGTTATGTGAGTGTGGCAGTGTGCACGTCCAGAGGATATGGATGTATATGTGAGGGAGTGTGTGCGTGGACCGGTCTGCACACGTGGCAGTGTGTGAGTGTGCATAACCTACATGTGAGTTGCCTATGAGCATGAGAGCTCCGTGTGCACACATGATGATGTGTGTGCATGCATGTGTGTGATGCATGTGTGTGCACAAAGGTGTGCATGCTGTGTGTCCCTCTTCAAGCAGGACAGGAGGGCAGGCTGAGCCCCTCCCATAGGAAGAGGCCCTGGTGGGTAAGGCAGTGAGATGTCCTGTAGAGTGACCCCTGGCCCTCCTGCACTGCTTGGCGCTCCTGTGGTAGGTCCTTGTGCACCCCCAGCTTGACCTGCAGCAAGCCCTGGGCAGGCAGCCCTTGGTGTGGACAGCTATTCCCAGTCCATTTGCCCATGTTTCAACCATTTTGGAAAAGGAAGATTCAAGACAGAAGGAGTTCCTGAGTTGGCCTCTTCTAGAACATGCAGGAGCACTGGCTTAGGCCAGTGAGAGAGACCCCAGGGCACCCAAGGGGAACGTGAGGGGGCGCAGGACCTCTGCATCCCCGCTGCTGCCAGCCCTCGGTCAGGTGAGGCTGGGGTGGCCAGCTGGCCTTGTGCCTCGGGGATAGAAGCAGTTGGGCGTCTGTCACAGTCTGGAAATGCCCAGCAAGAGGAGACAGAGCTGGCTTCCAGGGCCCCAGAGTGACGCAGAGCCGGAGGAGCCTGCACCATCAGCCAACCTAGGGTGTGGCTGCCTGGGCAGGGCTGGACCCCACAAGCGTCCCTGGGATGCCCTGGGGACCAAGTCATTGCCTAGGAGATCTGGGGACTCTCTGAGCCCCCAGTGGGCTCCCATGGCCTTATGGTGCTGCACCTCAGGGAGGCTTCGTGTCCTCAGGACCACGTGTTCTTAGTCACGGCGTGGGCATGGCCCTGACCCTGCCATGAACAAGCAGGACAGGGACCTGGCAGCCCTTGTGGAGCTCTCTTGGGGGGAGGCCAGGGCTCTAGACATGGGGTGGGGGGATCTCAGCAGGAAGCGCACAGGGGCCCATCTGGGGAGAGCTGAGAGTGGTGGCAAAGGTTTCCACTGTGCTGAGGTGGGCCTGACCCCCGGCCCAGTGCCCCGGAGGGTGCCTGAGAGCGGCTGCCCACACCTAGTCTCCCTTAGCCTGCTGCGCTGCTAGACAGGATGTGGGTGGGGTGCAAGCCTTCTCTAGGGTTGGCTTCCTCGATGTCTGCTTTTCAGATCCTGGGGGACCACATTTGCCCCGCCCAGGTGCTGTTATGACTTGGATGTTGGCAGGTGTCGCCCTGAGGGAGAGAGTCCCTGGGGCCAGCCCATGCTGGGACAGGTGCACTTCTCAGTCCTTAGCACAAGGGGGCGCATTGACCCCAAACCAAAGGAGGGATCCCCTGAGCATTCTGATGCCCCCTTGGGAACTCACCAGCCAAATGCCGCCAGGTGAGCACTAGAGGGACACCGTGATCGGTCCACATCCTTGTGTTCACATATCACCAGGGAGCCTGGGTGCTCCAGGGTGTGGCCAACTTTCCCACATCCCAGCTGCAGACTCTCACCTGCCCAGAGGGAACCCAGGTGTCAGACCATGGACCGGCACCTACTGACCACCTGGGTTTGGCCTTCACCATGGCCTGAGGAGAATTCTGATCCTCTGCTGAAGAGCAAGGAAGGGAGAGGCGAGGCTGCCCTTGCCTACCTGTCCGTGGTGCCCCTGCCTGCACCAAGTCCCAGCCCTGAAAACCTGGAGCCAGAGCCTAGAGCACAGGCAGGGAGCAGTGTGGGGTTCCCAGCCTGCAAGGGGTGCTGGGCTCTGTACCCTGCCTGGAGCTGTCTTGTGAGCCATGCTCCGTGCCAATCCAGAAGCAGCTGCCCTGCTGGCCTGTCCCCAAGGTCAAGGGCAGCACTGGGAGGCAAATGCATGCCCACCCTGTGCCTTTACCGCTCTGTCCCTGAGGTATTTATTGATTTATTTTTGTGTATTTGGTACAGGGTCTCACTACACAGCTCCATGATCCTCCTGTCTCAGCCTCCCCGGTGCTGGATTTATAGGCATGTGCCACCACACCTGGTCTTGGTGGTCTGCTGAGCATGCCCAGGGGTGGGGCTGGCACAGCCCGTGGTGCTGGGGATCAAACCCCAGTTCCTGCACTTGCCTATGCAGGCACTTAGTCTGCTGAGCTATCTCACTGGCCCCCTGAAGGTAGACTTCATGCACCGAAGGAGGCAAGCAGCCATTGGGGCAGACCTCCAGCTCGGTGCCTGCATGGCAGGAAGGGCGATGCTGGCCAGCTGTGGCTCTGCTCCCATAGGTAGCCCAGTGTTGCAGTCCCCAGTGTGGCAGTGGCTCCTCCAGGCCTCACACCCAGCAGGCCTGTCGTGGCCAGGGGGGGCCCTGCGTGGGTTTCAGCCCTGCAATGTGGGGTGCTGCATCCGGGAGCAGCAGCTGCCTCAGCCACACCTCCAGGCCAGGTAAGTCCAGCTCCCTAAGACCAGTGCTCTGTGGCTGGGGTGGAGGCCAGGGATGGGAGGCCAGTCCAAGCTGTGTCTGGGCCTCAGGAGGGGACAGCTGAGAGGAGTCATGGGGGCCGTCTTGGTTACTCTGCTCTCACTGCTGGGACCAAATATCTGATACCCAACATTAAGGAAGGAGAGGTTCACTTGGCCCGCAGTTAGTGGAGGTTTCCATCCATACTGGGCTGGCTCCAAGGCAGAGTGGCACGTGGCAGAGGGCAGCCGTCCTGCCAAGTGGAAGACAGCGAGAGCAGCAAGAGCGAAGTGGGAGGAGCGGCAGGCGCAGACCTCTCTCCTCCCTTACCCTGTATGCAGGCTACAGCCCCAGGGCGGGTGCAGTGCTCACACCCATAACCCCAGTGCCGGACCACGGATCAGTTCCAAGCTCTAGAAGCCACCCGTGACTGCAGGAGGCTTTGAGGGGACATTGAGACACAAACCATAATGGGCACCCAGGGGCCCTCTGGGGAGGCTCAGCCCCCACCCAACATCTGTACCCTGGGCCACACCATCAGGCCAGGACCTGCGAGGCCCAGAGGAGGCCTGCTGGGGGCTTGGAGATGGGCAGCACCCCAGTCCTCGCCCTCTGTCTCCCTCTTTCTCAGCTGTTCCCTGACCATGGCTTCCTGATTTCACTCCGTGTTCTCCCCACACAGCTCCACTCTGCCTCCCCAGCTGGGGAGCCCAGGGTCCCATGCTGGGCGCCCCCAAACCAGCACCCCACCCCAGCAGATGCTCACGCAGGGCCTGGTCAGCTTTGACCTTTACTCCCTGCCCCAGGCTCGCATGGCTCTATCACCACCAGGAGCCAGAGCTGGGCCTGACCTACTCCGGTGGCCCCCAGGGTTTTGACGAGGGCCACCAAGCGGTCACTGTGCTTCCCAGCTCCAGACACATCCTGTGGCGTCCCCATCACCCCATCAGGGCTAATGGCCACCAGGTGAGAAACTGGAGATCAGAGGGTGCAACCACTGCAGGTCCCTGGCGCAGAGCCGCCCCACGCCAGAGCGCTGCTGGAAGACTCCATGGGGACACAGAGCAGGAACAGTGTAAGCCCCTGTCCCTCAAGAGGCCCAGGCGGTCCTCACCTCAGTACCAGCTGCCTGTCGAGCAGCAACGATCTCGGGGCCCTGGACCAAGTGACCCAGGCACAGGAGGGGGCTGCAGAACAGGCCCCCACCTGGTGTCCAGGGCCTTCAGCTAGAGGCTCTGGCTCAGCGCCCACCCTGGGGGTGGAGGGCAATGTCCTCTCCGCTGCAGCCATGCAGGTGGACACTTCTTCCCTTGTCCAGTTCAGGCAAGAAGCAATGGAGGCGCCCTGCACGGGCTCCCAGGGCTCAAAGGCACTCAATCACCAGGAGTGATTTGGAGAGCAGAGACCCCACCTGCTGCCGGGCAGTGGGTGACGTGGGTGCTTTGCCAGTGGGGTTGCCCTGCCAACCTCTACTGTCTAGGCTGTGGCCAGCAAGAGCCTGGGGACCTGTGCCTGGGAGCCTTGCAGCGTCCCTGGCCTGAGCTGTCCATGGGTCCTCCAGGCTCCAGAGCCAGCTGGTGTTGAGTGAACCAAGGAGGCTGGGATGGGTCTCTGACGGCTGGGAAGTGACTCTGGCCATGTGATGGCCATGCTTCTGGTCAACTGGCCAGTGTGCATGGAGTCCTGCAGCTGGAGGAGCTGCTCTGCCCCCGGAGGAGGAAGCTGCCCAGAGGCACGAGTGTTGTCCTCCTCATGTGTCTCACCTAAGGCACCCTGGCACAGGAGAGCCAGGTCTGGAGGAGGTTGGGACAGCTGCCAGGGCCAGAGTGCTGGTCACAGAGGCCCCAGTCCGGACCAGCCCAAGTGAGGCCCACAGCAGCTGTCGCCTGTGTGCAGATAAACCCATGCTCACAACTGCTCTGATCAGACCCAGACAGGACCCGCAGGACTCAAATGCCATGCAGGGCCTGCACACTGCAGGGCCCAGCCTCCCCTTCTGGTGCCCCAGGGTCTCCAGCACAGTGGACAGGATGGGGGTGTGGGTTCTGGCTGGAGCTTTTCTATGAAGGCCAGGGGCAGCAGGGCAGGAGAGGCCGCTGCCTAGGGACAGAAGGGCAGGGTGTGGGGACAGCAGAGCACAGACACAGCGGGAGCACAGGGGTGTCCACGCCACACCAGGGCCCCAGGCTTGTGGGGTGGAGAGACCCGCCTGGAGGCAACACCCAGCATCCCTCGGGAACCGGCCTCCTGCGCCCCGTGCTCAGTGCCACCGGGGTGCCCAGCAGAAAGGCCTCTGCTGAGCCTTGGGGAGCTGGCCCAGCCCACCCAGCCTGAGCTCTCACGTGTCAGATGCACACGGGCCACCAGTCTCCCAGACCACCGAGCCTGGCCTCTGGGCACTCCACAGCTCTCTACTCACCTTTCAGGCCAGGACTGGGGCCCAGAGGCCCAGGCAGCTTGTGCAAAGCTGTGTCACTCCGAGCAGGGCCTAAAGTCCAGAGGCTTGGCCTGGGGTCGCATTGCCCGGCCTGCTTTGGGGCTCGCACACATCAGAGGACCCTGAGGAAGAAACACATGGCGGCTGGTGGCCATGGGGCTCCCAGCACTCCTCCTCGCATGGGCTCCACAAAGCCCAGGGGCTCCTTTCCAGCATGCAGCCCTCCTGGCAGGGCCCAGGGGTGATGGGAGGCTGAGGACCTGGGTTTGCAAGACTGAGGGCGAATGTAAGAAATGGAGGCTCAGAAAGAAGACCGCACCCTCGCTGTAGCTAACCCAGGGGCTGCCCTGGTCGGTCCTCACTCCGCCTGGCCTGTGCATGTTGGGCCAGGTCTGCTGGAGAGGGCAGGGTCAGTGCATGTGTGCCCACTGGACAGCTGCTCCGTGACCTTGTTTCTGGGCCCTGAGCATGTGGACCATGTGGGGTGAGGGCTCCTCAAAGGCAGGACACAAAGGTCCTGACGCCCAGGGGCACCAGCGCCAGGCCTTAACCCCCCTCTCCCTGTGATGAGCCCCAGCCTGGCCAAGGACGCAGCTAGCCCACCGCTCCTGCCGTCAACCCCTCCCCGCTGCTGTTCCACCTGAGCTCTGCCCGCTGGGCCAGGCCAGCTCCCCAGTGCCCAAGCGTGGCCTCGTCAGGTCCCTACAGGTGCAGGTGGAGGGGGTTTGTCACCGTCGCAGCATCTTGGAGCTGCAGGACCCGTGCAGGCGGGTGGTGTCTGCTCGCTGGTCCTGTGGCGTGGAGCTCTGTGCAGGGCAGCGCCAGGGGCTTCCTCCCCCATCCCCTGGGCCAGAGAGGCAGACACGCGCTGAGGCCACGGGCAGCCGTGCGGCATCTGCAGCACCAGCACGTGCTCATGCGACCACCTTTCCTTCTCTGCTTCTTCCACCTGGCAGAGGCCTCCAGAAGGAGCTAGGGACCCTGCTGAGCCCCACGGCCACGGGGCACTCACCAGGCTGGGGCCGCACCCAGAGCCTTCTGCAGTCCCTGGTGGACAGCAAGTCCTGACCCACAGGAGGCCAGCAGGTTGGTGGCTATTTAGGGTGAACTGCCCCGCCCTGATCCTGATCACCCAGCCAGGAAGGGCTGCTGCAGGTGGGAGACAGCTACAGCCTGGAGCCCGTGCCAAGCCTCCCTCACCCTGAGTCCTGAGGCTGCTGACCCCAAAATGTCCCAACACAGGAGCGCCTTGTTTCTTCTGTCACCTCCTCTGGGAACTTCTAAGCCAGGAAGAAGTTTTGCTCTAAGAAGCCCCCAGCCCCATCTACTAAGGCCCTGAGCAGAGGGAAGGGAGGGGAGGGCAGCCTGCCCTTCCAGGAGGAGTGGGACACAAGCCACTGACCCCCTCCACTCCTGCTGAGCTGTGGCAGAGCGGCCTGAGGCCCCCCGCGGAGCCCTCCTCCCCTCCAGCACCTGGGCTCAGGGTGCAGACGTGCTGGGGCCTCACGCGTTGCATGTGTCTCTTTTTCCATCCTCACGCCAGGCCTCTGCAGGGGTGCAGGGGCAGGGAGCTCTGGACCCTTGGCTCTCAGGGCCCTCTGAGTGAGCCCTGCAGCCTTACAAGGAAGGCCACCATGGGTGGAGGGCTCAGCTGCAGGAAGTCCCAGCTTCCTGTGGACTCAGTGGGCAGCGATGACAAGAACCACGTGGAAAACCCATGAGAGGCGGCCATGATGCCCCGTTTGCCCCATTACCAAGCGAGAGCTGAATAGTGGCAAAGTGCAGGCAAGCAGAAGCCAGATGTGCAGGCGTGGAGTGGAGCAGGGCTCACCCAGGCCACACACAGGGGCCCTTCAGTGGCATAGTGACCGTGGCAGGGCCTCCTTGTTCTCACCTCATCTCCCACCTAGAGCCATGCCCACCTGACAGAGGATGCTCCTCAGAGGTGGGTGCAGGCAAGCAGGTGTAGGCTGGGCATCAGCTCCCATCGAGCCACGGTGCTGGGTGCCAAAGCACTCTGCCTCCCAGTGGTGTTCTGCCCTTGCACCTGGTGGCCCCGGATCTGGTAGGAGGTGGCAAAGGTCCAGGTAGGTGAGGCATGGCCGAGCCTGCCAGGCCTACAGAGTCCTCTGTCTCTGTCTTGGACCAGCTCCTGGCAAAGCCAGGTGTGTCAGAGGACTCTGAGCCCCCGTTGAGAATTTGGCCAGCACGGGATGGGCTGAACACCTGTCTCCGGCCCCCATAGCGTGCACAGGGGCAGCAGAGCAGGTGTTGTTGGGTCCAGCCTGGAGCTGCACCCAGGGCTGCAGGCCTGGCCACCCCTTTGCTGCACGTGGGGCTGGTCAGCTGGCTGAAAGCTGGCAGAGGAGGGCTGCCCTTGCTCGGTATTGCCCCATCTGCCTGGTCTGCTGCAACCCCTCCTTGCAAGCAGCATGGTGGGCACAGATGTAGACTGGTGGGGCATGGGGCCTTTCTGGGCACAGTGGACCCCTGGTCACCACTGCACCCTGGAACTCCTGTCCTTGTTCCCTGGCTACCTTCATCACATGGTCAATTTCACGAAGGTCTCAACAGAGGGCTTGGTCCTGCAGGTGCAGAAGCCAAGTGAGGCCCGCAGGGGAAAGTCCAGGCCTGCCTTTCAGGGGAGACCAACATCGCCATCCTGGGGGCAGAGGAGAGCATGGCAGGTCATGGGACTGACACAGCGGCAGAACTAGGGCAGATGGCGGGCAGGGTCCAGTGGGGAGATGCCTCCCTCAGAAGTCTGCCAGTCCTCAGGTTGGGCTGGGCACCCCTCCAAGACCCTGGACATGTCACATCCCAGGAGGCCCCACCCATGCCCAGCAGTGACCACCTTGGTAGGCGGGTAGCTGTCCCCAGAGGCATCCTGCAGTTGACCTATGGCCCAGGGGGACAGCAGCAGGCTCCTTTAAGGTTCTTGCTGTGGGGCGTGGCCCGGGTGACCTCTGGGGCCCTGACACCACTCCCTGGCTCCACCAGCCCAGTCTTCCCTGGAAGGCACAGACGTCATGGATGCCCACACAGTTGGCAGGAAGGGAGACAGCAGAAGGGCCGGGCTCTGGGGACAGGAAGTGTAGGCCAAGATATTCCCAGGGGTGGGCAGCCTGTGGGGCCGTGTCCTCCTTCCCAGTCATCAGGGCCAGAGTGCTAAGGAGAGCGGTTACCTCCTCCAGGGCTCTAGCTCCAGAAAACTCCTACTGAGCAGCGGAAGACTCCAATTAGCTAATCCCCTCCCTGGCTCCTTCCAGCCCAGCTCCTGTGGGCAAACACCTGCCGGTGCCCACCTGGCTTCTCGGGAGGAAATTTCCTGCCAAGCCCTGTCCTTGGTCTGTAAGCTCAGCCTCACCAGGCCCACCCTTGGCCCCAGGAAATGCTGGGACATGCCACACAGGCAGGCAGGGGCATGCACCACCTCATGACCTCCTCTGGCACAGAGAGACGTGGCTGCCGAGCCAGCGCCCACATGGCAGAGCTCGGCGGTGAGGGAGGAGCCAGCCAGGAGGCCACAGGGAGCCAAGGCCAGGCTCACATGTGCCAGGTGGGGGCAGAGCACAGCAGGGAGCCACTCTCAGGAACACACCAGCTGGTCCAGGCGACTAGGGCCGGGCGGTCAGCTAGCAGGGCAGCGTCCTGGGGCCGTGGGGAGGGCTGCCAGGGTGCCCCAGCTCTGCGTTTGCAGCAGGGAAGACCCAAGTGCAGTCCTGTAGCTTCCAAGTCCGGGGTCCCCAGGATCCAACCCCAGTGATGTGGTGTGTTCTCTGTCACCTCTGCCTTCTGAAAGAAGTCTCTACCATTATGGCAGAGAGCAGGGGATGTCCCCAAAGATGCCTATGACAGGATGATGCCCATGACGGGATGATGCCCATGACAGGATGATGCCCATGACGGGATGATGCCCATGACGGGATGATGCCCATGACGGGATGATGCCCATGATGGGATGATTCCCATGACAGGATGATGCCCATGACAGGATGACGCCCATGACAAGATGACAGACAGGCTTCAGAGCGTGGGCCTCGAGGCTCCTCACTCATTCTGTCCTGGCCCCGCCTGGCCTGGATCCTGCAGCTGGCCTGGAGACCTCAGGCCACCAGCTGGGCCTAGCACTATGGGGCCTCCCCTCACTCAAGGCCACCTCTCAGCCACAGCACCACCTGGCAGGGCCACCCCAGTGGGGAGAGCACACCTGCCCACAGAGCTCCGTCACCTAGAGCCCGCAGTGTGGTCACTCACCTGTCAGCTCAGGGGAGTCAGGCCTGTGCCTCCCGCTCGTGTCTGATAGGATTGGGGGCCGTGGGGACACCTCACAGTGGGAGGAGAGCATCACTATGGATGACGGGGATAGCCTACAGAGGGAACAGGAATTCTGGACCACACAGTACTCAGCTGTGGGCCTTGGTGACCAGGTGGTGTCACCCCTCTGACACCTGTTTACCGACGGGCTGGGCCGGCCCATCTTCTCTGTGCTGCTGGTAAATCTGTAGTGTGTCGCTGTGGGCTGCTCAGCCCCGCTGCCACCCCACCCCGGGGTCAGCTTTTAGTCCACAGCACTGCACCATCTGTGGGACACCTAGCTGACCTGAGGGCCTGACCATCTGCACCGAAGCTCTGCCTGTGCCCAGGGCCCTGGCTGCTGGTGCCCGTCCTGCAGCACAACCCCGTGGCCCTCAGCACCACCCTTGTAAATTCCGCCTGCCCCATATGCAGGAGCAAGCCCAAGATCAAGGGGTCCAGGAACCACTGGCCCACTCTTGGCCTCAGTTTTCCCATCTGCAACATCAGGGTTTGGACTGGATCAGGGCTCAGAACCCTGTGTGGACCCTGGTGAGGGCATGGGTATCAGACTTCTACAATAGCAGCGCAGCTTACAGTCCAAGCAGACAGGGAATCTAGGGATAGGTGAGGGAAGGACGGAGGTGGGTACAGGTCCTAGATCCAACTCAGAGACTGGAGGAGCCTGGTGGCCTTCACGGCCTCGAGGAAACGAGGAGCTGGGCCAGGCCTTGTGCAGCCGTGTGAGACGTGGTGCCCACAGGGGCCTGAGGCCCCAGAGCTCTGAGGCATGAGTGCCTCCTCAGGCCATCCCGTGGAGGTGCAGGTGCTGTGACCAGGCATGGGCCAGGCAGCCTTGGGCAGGGATGGGCTGGAACAGGGCCAATTCAGCTGAAACCGGCTCTGAAGAGCAGGAGGCCGCCTCGTGCAGCAGCCAGTGATGACAGCCTGGGCCCTGCGGGGGACCGGGTAGCTCTCAGCACCACCCAGGCCTGCTTCTGGGTGTGGGTGCTGTGCACTGAGACGGGGAGCCCGTCCGCTTCTCACCGGGCTTTGGACTTGTGACACAGGGACCCTGTACTGCTCCTGGGATGTCCCAGCCTTTGTCAGCTGTACCCTCAGCCACTCACCCTCAGTGCAGTTCCCACCCACTGGGCTGGCTCCTGTCTCCCTCTCCCCTCTCATAACCTAAGTTCCCTGGCAGGACCAGGCTCGGAGGCCATGCACCCCAACCCCAGGGCTCTCTGACAGGGAGGTGGCAAGTTGTCGGAGAGCCCTGCCAGTTCCCAAGTCTCCCCCAAACCTTCCCGGCGCCATCACGCTGTGGGTGGCCTTGCCAGGAAAAGGTCTGCCCGAGGCTCTGTGGGGTCAGATTCCTGTCTGAGTCCTGCGTCGTCGGGGAGGGCCAGGGCAGGGGTCCAACCTGGATGCCGTGAGCTCCCTGGGGAGGCGCTGGCCCCATGAGGCCTGAGCTTGGGTTTCTGTGGTTTCATGGCAAACGCTGGCCTGGAACCACATGAAAGGCCCTGAGAGGGAAGGGCAAGCAGGAGATGCGTGTCGCCGCGGTGGCGCCAAGCTTGACCGCCGTGGGGGCCGCGGCCCCGGAGCAGCAAGGACGGCGCGGGCGGGCAGCTCTGGCTCTTCTGTCTGCTTTCCCTGTCCCCCAAGCTGCCTGTGTGAGGAGTCCCCGCTCCAGCCTAACATGGGGCACCTGGCCTTTGTTCCATTTGTTTTCCTAAGGAGCACACCCCACAGGGCCCACAGGCTGGGCACTTCCAGGCCCCTCACTTCGTGGCCTGGGGACACCCACTGGGTGGCTGCTCTCCTCTGGCCTCAGAGATGCGGAGGATGAAGGCCCCTGTGAGCCGCCCCGTGTCCCAGCTCTGAGGCTGGTGTGCTCCTGCTCTCCTGTCTGCCCCCCATCCGCTCTCGTGCCTGGGTTTGCTGGTGCTTGCTGCAGGCAAGGTCCTGAGCCAGAGCACGCCATGGCCGGCACAGCGCCTCCTGCCCCACCAAGGACCCTGCTTCCTCGGCCCCCATGACCATTTTCTTCTTCTCATTCTCAGATCTCTGGGTATGTTTTAGAGCCGGTATAGAGCGTTCACATGATCGCCTTCCTGTCTGGGGCCTGCTCAGCCTTCTCTGTGGGCACCTCAGGGCTGGCCGTGCGCTCTGGGGCTGGGAGGATCCCGCTCAACCTGCCCAGCTATCCATACTGTATGACCTCAGCCACCCGCCCCACCTGACCTCAGCAACACCCCATTGTTAATTCAGGTGGGAAACAGCACTCGTCACCCCGAAAGGCCACCATTCCTGCCATGACAGCTCCCTGGCCTGGCCCCGCGCCCTGCAGCTTGGCAGCTTGCCCAGTGAGACAGAGCAGCCCTGGCCCTGGATCCCCTGGGCCCTGACTTCCTGGCCCTTCACACCCCTTTCCTGCTCACCTAGGAGCTACCTGAGGCATGCCCCGTGGGGACTGTAAGGGGCCAGGAAGCTGAGCCTGGTGGTCTACGGGTGTCGGTCAGCCCGGCCTAGCTGGCGGAACCAGAGTTGACCTGGGGTTGCAGGCCTTCACCTGGGGCCAACACTCCAGTCCGGCCCAGGCTGGCTCCTTGGGTGGAGCGGAATGCCACCAGCCTGCCCCCTACCTGTCCCCGAGGGCCTGTTGTGCCAGTTAGAGAAGTCAAGGGTACAGAACTGTGCCCGCAGCATCCTGGTACATCTGTCATCATTGTGGCAGATATTGATCCAGTGCCGGTGAGCTGCCATGCGCTGCCACCTCCTCCATGGACCGTGTGTGCCCCCGCAGCTTTATAGATGGTGAGCAGGCTCAGACAAACCTGGGTGCCGAGGCAGGAACCCAAGCGCTCTGGCCCAGGCCCTGACTCACGTGGCCTTACACACGTGCGCTAGAGTCAGAGCCTGGTGGGAAGCCCGAAGCATGGGCAGCATGCACCTCCTTCTCCCTGTTAAAAGAAAGCACTGCAGAAAGAAGGACATGGGGCTGGTCGTCCCTCAGTATGGGTGCTGAGGCCGGGGCGCAGGCAGTGGGTCCCCCCTCACCAGCAGAATGGCAGCCCACTTCTGTGGCATCCAGAAAAAGAAAAGCAAATCAGCTCTGCATCCTCTTCTTGGCAGGACAGGCAGGCAGTTTTGGTCCAAAGCACACCGTGGCTTCAGAGAGAATGATGCCGTGCAGCTCGGGGACATGAGGCCAGGGGCACGATAAGGCTGCTCTGCGTGACAGCCTCCAGTTCTCCCTTCAAAGCAATTATTAAATTCATCTGAAAGTCAAATGAGAGCCACAAGTCAAAAGCAGAATCACCAAGCAGAAATGGGGTGGCGGCACCTGGCCAGGACGGACTTGCAGGGAGATCTCGTGCCTGTGGGTCTGGGGAGGCTCAGCCCCACCTCAGGCCGCCAGTCCAGGCCAAAGCCTCGTGTGTGTGAGGTCAAAGAGCTGGACGCAGCCTCTCCACGCAAGGGCAGCCACGGTGCTTGCGGGCAAGCACCAACCTCTGACTCGGGAAGCCAGGAGGCTTTCAGTAAAGCAGTTGCAGGCCACAGTGCACCTTGGCCTGCAGGGTCTGCTGGGAAGCTTTGGGGTGGGGGCACTTCCTCCTTCACTGAGCTCGCACGAGGAGGGCACCTAGCTGGGGGCTTTGATATCTGAGAATGGGTGTCTGCTTCTAACCAGAGCCCGCTGATAACTTCCAACGTGGCAGGGCCAAGCTGCGCCAAAGCCCAGCAGCACAGAGGAGCCAGCACGCCCTGGTCCAGGTCCCCCCAGCACAGAGAAGAGCACCAAGGGCTCTGCCCTTCGCCCTGCGATCCTCAGCAGGACCCACATTCTCCCTGCCCTGGTGCCTGTGCTGGCCTGGTGTTCAGGACAAGTTTCCACTGCGTAAGATTTTCCTCCACTTTCCAAATGTTTCCTCCATCAGCCATGCACATACATGCATGCGAGCATGCACACACACACACACACACACACACACACACACACTCCATCTTGGGTGGCACAGTGGCCTCCTGGCTCAGCCACAGGTCCCAGCACCAGCTCTGTGACACAGACCCTCCTAAGGACAGCCTGCCTGGTCTGCAGAGGGCCTCCTCCCTGCTGAGCAGGACAGCAGGGACAGGCCAGGGACATGGGCAGATGCTCTCCCCGCTCCAAGAGAGCTGTGCTCGCAAAGCCAGCTCTGCCCAGTCTCAGCGCTGAGTCCAAGACCATCCCCAGGTGGGCACAAGGGAGGTCACCTTTTCCAACCCTGCGACGCCCACAGCCTGGTCCTGTCTGTCCAGAGGGGGCTGCCTGCAGCGTGGTCGGGGATCCTCTGTCTCACTCTGAGCTGACAGCCGGGGTGACACGGGCCCCTTTCACTGTCCACCAACTGCCTCTGCTCCAGGCACCCCAAGGGCCAGAGAAATGGACTTGAGCACCCTGGACCGAGCACACCGGGCTGCCTGAGGGTGGGGCTGAGGCTCCTTTTGGGAGAGAGCTTGGCGAGTGCCAGAGAGAAGGGACATACAGGCAGAAGTGAGACAGCTGTGGTGTGGGACGAGGTGGGAGGAATGGCCTCTGCACCGTCGGGCAGGCAGAGGGGTGAGCCAGGCGGCCACCCAGGAGCCCCTGCGGATGCGGGTGCACACAGGCTCATCCAGGAGGCTGCTGCAAAGTGCACGCCTGGCTGAGGCCCTGCCGCGTGGGTCGACAAGTACGCGGTGTGATGGAAACCCACGGCGACGTCCACGACACACTGCTACAGAAGCCCCTGGAGCCCCCTCGCCAGCACACTCACCCCAGCACTCCTGCCACCTCCTGAAGCCGCTCTGGAGTCCTCTTTCCAGCCCTCGAGGCTGCTCTGTGTCCTGAGCAGATTCAAAACACTCACTTTTCGCTCACGGTCACTCTGACTTTGGGGCGGGCCGGGAGCCACATGGCCCAGATCCACTGAGTGAGGCCAGTGGTGCTGCATGAGCCCGTTTTTATTTCACAGAAGTAGCCAGAAACATCTGATGGACAGGTGGTGTTCAGAACCTACAGCGAATGTTTGCGTTAAATTTATTACGGTAAAAGGCGTGTTGCCGCGCACACAGCCACAAGGCTCCCCTCCGTGTTCAGCTCATGCCTCCCATTGTCCCTGGCAATGTCTCCTTTACTGTAAGAAGTGTTTCTAATGTAAGATTCCTGTGTATTCTTCCACAGACCGCTGCAGATGCCTCCTCTGCCGTGAGAGGGGGTGCGGAGGACCGCGGGGTGCTGGTCCTCCGGCTCAGCCCTCCGTCACCTTGCTGCACTGTGCTGTGCCTCTGTCCACACAGCCACACATGCTGGCCCTTATGTGGAGAGCCTTTCCTGAGAGACAGGAGCCCCTGCCGTCCCCTCCGGGTCACCCGTGCCTTTCCACTGGCTCTCTGCTCTCCTTCTGGAAGGAATTGGAGAGTTGATGCAGGGGACATGGGTTGGGTGACCGGCTGTCCCCACAGCTCCCAGCAGAAATCCTGCCTTCTGTCAGCAGCACTGGCCCAGGCCAGCCCCTTTCTGCCCTCCTTGTTCTCAGCGTCTCCACAGAAAGACTGAGCGGCCGTCCCAGGGCCCTGGCCCTGGCTGTGTCTATGACTGCCCTCTGCACCGTGTGCAGGCCATGAAGGGCCTCTCCCACTCTGGGTTCTGGAAGCAACCTCTGAGGCCCACAGGCCAGTCTGGGCCACCAGCCAGAGGCTGCTACTGGGCTGCAGCAAGGTAAGCACAGCGAGGTCTGTCTTTAGAAAGCCGTTCAACAATGCCAGGGGAGCCACACCGACACTTGTTCAACCAAGACCAAACGGCAGCCGGTACGTGAAAGCGGCTCCTGGTCACTGCCCTTAGCTCAGGTTAGAAGCACACTGAGACAGCGCCTCGCACCTGTCAGGCTGGCTGCTGCCAAAGGTGTGGAGAGAAAGGGACTCAGGACACTGCAGCGGGGAGCCTAGCTCAGTGCGGCCCCCTTGGAAAGCAGGGCAGCAGGTCCTGCAGAAGCCAAAAGCAAGTCGCATGCATGCACAGCTGGCCATCCTCTGCTGGGTGTCGGAGGAGCGACTCACGCCCCGGCCGGAGCCCGCAGCTAACCTAAGGACAGAGGAAGGGACAAAGCAAACGCAGTGGACTACAATGCACCATTAGGGTGGAGCCGTAAGGGGGGACAGGGCATCCTGCCACTGCTGCCACACGGACAGACCTGGAGTCACCGGCCAGGCACAGTGGGCCAGACACAGGCGGGGTACACTGGCGATCGGAGTGACACAGCGGTGACAGGGGCGGGAGCTGAGGAGGATGCAAAGTGACAAGTGCCTAAGAAGGGCCCTGGGGAGCGAGCTGCCCTCACGAGGGCCGGGGAGATTGCGTCGTCCTGGGAGCCTTCATTAATGAGTAGATTTAAACCGCTCTTGTCACAGACAGGCACTGTCCAGCTGAGGTGACAAGGGTTCCCTGTCACACTACAGTAGGCATCTCACCATCTATACGTAGTAATGTCACATTATAAACTTCAAGTCGATACAATGAAATTTTTTTACAGTGACTTTTTTCTTAGCAGTTTGACGTTGCTCTGCCATTTCTATTGAGTGCTAGAAGATCACTGGTCTCAGGAGACAGGGGAATCGGTCCTTAGGGGCAGGTGTGTGAGAGGCCTGTCCCACCTGTGGCAACTTCACGAACACCGTGGCCTCCACCACCCCTGCTCACGCCCAGGGTCTGGAGGCTTTGTCAGATGTGTCATTCACCTCCCTCCTGGGGTGGCTGAGCCCATGTCCCAGCACTGCGGTTCAAGGCCCAGGGCCCGGGACAAGGGTGCTACAGCCGGACAAGGGTGCCCCTGCCAGGTCTGGCAAGCAGCACTGCTCTCAGCTGATGGGACCAGGACTCCTGGCTGGGCTGGGGCAGGGACCCCAAAGAGGAGCCTGGAGCTCCCTGCGGTCCTAAAGTCCACAGCGCTCCCCAGAGCGAGACAAGCAGATGCAATCTGCTTGAGGTGTGGCAGAGAGCAGGGAGCCCTGGAGAGGCTCAGGGGCCACAGTGAACTACGTGCAGACAGTGCATGAGGCATGCAGACCACAGCCCAGAGGGGGAGGGGAACCCGGAGGCACAGCCAGGCAAGCAGACGACGGAGCCAGGACCCTGCGCGAGAGCAGCCAGGCTTCCTGTGCAAATCCACGCGGCCTGTGAGGCTTCTCTCCTGCACAGCCATACTCTGAGCTGGGTCAAGCCCAGGGCCTCCTTCTCAGGGCTCAGCATGGAAAGGGAGAGGCAAAGGAAGGACAGCAGTATGGAGAAGCCTGGCAACCCTGCTTCTGCCAGGACACCAAGGCCAAGATCACCAGTGGGTTCCATGGACTGCCTGTATCGTGGAACAGCGCAGGGAAGTGGCCCTCACCCTTGCCCACAACACCCTGCCCACATATACTGCCAAGGCCAACCACCAGCCACCATCTGAGGACAGCCTACACAGGCCCTCAGAGCCTCACTTACGAAGAGGAAGAGGAGGGAGAGTCCAGGAACTGCCGAGCCACTGTGACCCTAAATAGACCCAACAGCTCCGTGCCACACAGGGTGCTGAATGACACTGCAGCAGAGAAAGGGCACCAGGTAAAACAGGAAATGCAGGTGCCAGGCAGGCTGGGAGACATTAACACCCGCACCAGCAGTGACGCATTGAGGTGGCAAAGGTGTCCTTTCAGAACGTGCTGCCAAAGGAAGCTGGTGGGACTGGGGGTCTCACAACTTCTGCAAACCAAGACTGCTCCATATAGAAGCTCACCTTAAAAGTTCTATACGCGGTTCCTCCCAGATACGATGGGCTTTCAGAAGCAAGCAGGATGAGCAACATTTCATTGGCTGAGGAAAAGAACCAGGCACCAGGATCCCAAGCAGACATACGGGGTACAGGCCACAGCATCCAGTCAGCACCCACTAGGACCATCAGCTTGGGTCCCTCTTGGGGGTGTCTTTCCACCAAGTGACAGGAAGTGGTGGCAGCCACCTCTCGTAATACTTTAGTTGTCCTCATACTTGTGTTTCAGCAGCCGTAGCAGGTCACCTCACACTGCGTGACTTGGGAAGCAGGACTTGCACAGGCTCAGAGTGGCGGCTGTGTCATTCTAGTCTCTGCCTGGCTTCTGTAGGCCTCGCCCTGAGCCATGTTCCCGGTCACAGCCCGTTGTCCTCCAAGGACCTGAGTTTTGTAGTTCACACCTAAAACCTAGGATGATCTCTGCTTAAGACCTTTAACTTGATTGTACTGGGGACTGCTGTTCTACACAATGTCATGTTCTCAGGTTCTGGGGGCTCAACCTTCAGGGGGCACACTGCACCCCACTCTATCCATCAGTATTCAGTACATTTTTCAAAGTCCAAACCCAGCCTCATGCGGGCTTTAGGAGATGAAACCATGCTATGGAGGGCATGCTGCATTGCCCTGCTGAAAGACAAGGGTCCCATCCTCATTTGACCCAGAGCCCAGGCCCGGCGTGTGAGTGAGAGGATCCTGGGGCTGCCCAGTCCTTATTCAACCCAGAGCCCAGGCCCAGCAGGTCCAGTATGGAACCCTGCAGCAGAGCTCCCTGCAGAGAGGCTAGAGGCAAGACCCACCCAGCTGATCTAGGAGCAGAACACCTTGCCAGAGGGGCACAGCAGGTTCACCTCCAAGGGCTGCAGCAGGAAGAAGTGGAGCTCAGCAGCCAGATCCAAGCCACACTCACCTGGATGAGTTTGAACTTGGCAGACCTGGACTTGGTACTAAGGTAAGAACTCTACCAAAGCTCTACACCAAAGGTCAGAAGACAGGGCTATACAACATGACAGAGAAGCAGCAAAATGCACTCTCAGGCCCTGAGGCCTGCCAGAACAAATGCAGGGGACAACAGCGTAGAAGAAATTGGAAATCACACACCTGGAATCTCTGAGATAATAGCTTCTGAAATGAAGATAAAACTGCAGAAAGGTACGGAGCTAATCAGATCAGAAATAATTTCTGAAGTAAAAAAAGAAATGACAACTACAATGAAAGAAGTACTAAATGTTCCGAAAGGAGACACTGTTTTCAAAAAATAGAGAATAGAAAAAGGATAGAATCCTTGAATGAGCAATGTAGGAAAGTAATAAAATGCATGAAACAGAGTCAAAGTGCTATACAGGAAATTAAAACCTCAATCACAAGCTGGCAAACCATCTGAACGAAAGTGAAAATAGACCTTGAAGACACTGTTGCAGCTAATGAAAAGGTAAGAAAAAAACCTCAAAAACAACTAGGATGCAAGAAAAAATAATTCAACATCTGCAAAGATGAACAATGTGAGACTAATAGGCATCAATGAGAAAGAAGGAGTCAATACAAATGATATAAAAAGAATATGGACAGAAGTAATAGCAGAAGACTTCCCAAATATCAGGAAACAACATTCAGGTAACTGAAGCATATAGCATATAGAACTCCAAATAACATCAACCCAATTAAAACCACACCCAGACATACAAGAATCAAGATCCCAGAAATTCAGCACAGGAACCGTATACTAAAAGCTGCTAGAGAAAAGAAACATCATATTTAAAGGAAAACCCATCAGAACAACAGCAGATTTCTCTTCACAGACCATCAAGTCAAGAAAAGCATGGAGTGAAGTACTTTAAGTCTTGTGAGAAAACAAATTCCAACCCAGACTGATACACCCTGCAGAACTCTCTTTCAAGTATAATGGAGAAGTGAAATACTTCCATGACAAAGAATGACTAAAGAATTTCATGATGACAAAGCCAACCTACACAGTTTACTAAAAGATATTCTACAGAGTTCAAAATGACCACAGCTCCATGAAGGAGAATGGAAAGAACCCACCAAGTAGGGCAAACAATTAAACACAGGAGAAAAAGAGGTACACAACAGCAGTCTTTCCACTATTCTTTTGTACACAGCAGCAGCACATATCCGTCAGCATATTCTACAAGTGGACTTCTCTGGCACCCTAAAGGTCATGAGTCTGTCCCGATCTACAGGGTGGATACCAAGGAAATAGCAGTAGCTCAGTCCCACAAGTGACACCTGGCCACCAGTAAGCGTCATGGACACTGTCCATGTCCATGACATACTAGAACTTTGTATGATATCCTATCCCTGAACTGTAAGAAATGCTGGTCATATATTTGTCATTCTAGTCTTTATGTTATGTTTTATTCTCAGTAATTCTTTACTATCATGAAAACTTTTTCTTAGTTGAATTATTTTAAAATATTTAATTTTGAATTCCTTAATATTT
>PVKN010008028.1:0-25713 GCA_004027915.1 Capromys pilorides
TTTTCCTCTGGCTGCTTCCCCCCTGGACTGAGGATGGCTCAGCAAGTGGACTGGGCAGGGGCAAGCGCCCAGGTACCCAGCCAACTGGGCTCTCGCCCGGCTCCATCACAGGCCTGGCACGCTCCCTCGGGCCGTTACCCAGCATGCCCTTCTCCTTGTCAGGGAGGCCTCGCCCTCTTGTTTTCCAAGTTTTATAACAGTATTGTTTGTTGTCCAGCAGATTAAATTCTTCAGAGGCTGGGGGGGGGGTGCTAAGGGGGGAGGAGAGTGAGACGGAAAAAGACAGCAGGAAAAAAAAACACAAATAACTTCTTTTAGGGCCAAAAGATTAAAGGAGTCCCTTCAGAACACCAAGTCCACTTGTCCTGAGGAGAGCCAGGTGGGGCGTGGCCAGCAGCCTGCATTCCGCCCCTCTGCCCAACTTCTCCTCTCACCTAGCAGAGTGACAGTGACATGCATGCTCAGACTTCCAAGGACTCCACTCAGACCTGGGCTAAAAAGTAACAGCTCACAGGTCTGAAGCAGCACGCACATCTGGAGAGCCCCTACCCCAGTAAGATGCGAGCAGGGCGGGGCCAAGCTGGCCACAGAAAGGACGCACTTGACCCATACCTCCTCGGCTACCCAGCAGCCGGGCCAGGGCTCAGGAGGGCACTGCGGTCAGCACCCCACACGCTGGCACAGCTCCCTGAAGAGCTACGCTGCACCCATATGAGCAGCACGGCAGCACAGGGCCACGAGGGAGCTGCACAGGTAAGCACAGCTGGTCCTTCCTCCCTGGCGTCCAGCACTGGACTGAACATACCTGTATAGGAACTGCATTTGTGCTATATGTGTAAGGTTTTTATCCTTAGCATTCCCTAAAAATATCGCAACTATGTGCATTTATCCTGGGTTAGGCATTGTAAGTAATCTGGAGGCAATTTAAACAACGGGAGGATGTGGGTAGGTTAATTAGAAATGTTCTGCCATTTTACAGCAGAGACCTGGCTATCTGTGGAGTATGGGATCCCACCACCACCAACACTGAGGCCTGATGATACTCACATGCCCCTAAGAAATAAGGGGGTGGGGAAGGAGGACAGGAAGGGAAGGCAGGAAAGAACAAGCACGGCCCCACAGACATGAACCAACATCCCTTGCCCAGCAGGCCTTTTGGAGTAAACCTGCACCTGCAGATAAGGCAAAAGCACGTAGAACATTCTGCACGGAGCTCTCCCTGAGCCACCACCTGCTTTACTTGAGGCATTACACAGCGCCCATCCACACCTGAGCCTTCAGCGTCCCAGGCAAGGTCTGAGGCTGCCAGGGCCGTGGGCCCCAAGAGGCTTTGCTGCCCACTCCTGCCTGCTCCCCACGGCTGTGCTCTGCCATGCCACGCTCACACCACAATGCCCCCCCAGAGGACCCTAGGATGGAGAAGGATCAGCAGCAGTGGGTAGCGGGTAGCAGCACAAACACAAATCAGAGCAACTCGGAGCTCTTTCCTGGAGAGTGGAGGGCAGCTCGCTCATCTCCAATTGCTATATGCAAATAGTATCCATTCCTGTAGGGTCAGGGCCGGAAGTTCTCCCTGTAAGGGAAAACTGCTCAGAATCCCAGGTTCCAGGCATTCCCATGACTTGCAACTTCCTCCAAATAGAAGGGTAGAAGAGGTACAGAGCTAAAGACCATCTCTAGATCCAAGTACCTGAACTGTATGGTCCTCCAAGGAGGTCAGGGAGGCCCATGGCCTCAGAATGAGACAGACCCTGTTGAGACTGCCCAGATGCCTGCGTCAGACTGAAGCCTTGTTTTCCCTTGGCAACCCTGAGCAAAAGTGACTTACAACTGCCTGCCTCCTACGTCTCCCTCCCTGCCACGGGCCGGGCCCATGCTCCCCCCACCTCACGCAGGCAGAGAACCAGGGGCTACCGGAGACAGCCTTCCTCCATCACCTACGCCCCACACATCCCCACTGCACAGGCCAGGCCTTCCTTCCTGAAGCAGAGACGGACAGGCGGCAGACACACATGCATGCTGCCCTGTCCACTCCCAACCGCTCCTCAGTGAATGCCACAGAAAAACCCTAAACCTTCTCAACCAGACTTGCTATAAACATGAACAAGCATCCCTATGAACCTTTATATGAGTTCTGGCTTCTACAAATGAAGGTCATCCAGGACTCTGCCCCAGGATCCCTTAAAGTAGGAGCTATACCTGCGGTCCCGAGAGACCTGAAGTCCAAGAGTTTTGTCACTGGGGTTCCTCTCTGCCCCCCAAGTCATCTGCAAGGCGGCAAGCCAACCTGGAGCCTGGAGTGCTGTCAGGGCCTGTTCATGTCTTCATGGCCAGCATCCTTGCCGCGCTGCACATCAGCCAGCGACAGGTGACACAGACACCAGGTATCCTGGGCAAGCCTAGCATCCCCAAAAGACCTGCTGGAAAAGCCTGAGAGCTCACCATCAGGCCACCTTGCTAATGAGCTCTGTGCAGCAGAAATGCACCTCTGCACACACCTGCTCCCTGCCTTACGAGGGGTGAATGGCCAGAAGCATCCCGCAGTCCAGCAGTGTCCACAGGCAGGAAACCTGCAGAAGCACTTGGTGAGGCACTGGCTTCTGGCCAGGAAGAATGAGCCAGCTCTAACAGGCACCCAAGGAAATTAAGAATCCACGAGAGGAGAAGCTGGACACCGGGAGGTTTCCTTCCTTCTCAAGTGCACTGAGCAAGAATCAAGAGGCCCTCAGAGGCCAAGTCCACTTCCAAAGCCCCTGGTCCTGCCTAGCCCACTGGCCAAATCCCCCAGAAATGGCAGCTGGACTACAGGACGTGGGCAGGAGGCCCCAAGTAAGCAGCTCATGCAGCCAATTGATGCGCCCGTGACAGAGCTAACGTTGCTTGTCTGCTGAGGGTTGCCTGAGAACCGACACAGGTGAAAAAAGCTACATGGGCACGAGCTGATGACTATCCACTCCCTCCCACAAGGCTGACCCCTCTCTCAGATCCCTGTGCATGTGTGGGTATGGCGGGGGGAGGGCTCACAGTCATAAACTCCAGGTAAGTGTCCACCGGTGTGGCACACAACACCACCTGGAGGCGCGTCTCCACATTCTGTGTGGCAGTTCTTTCCCCCAGCCCCAGGGCTTTCTACCCACAAGGACTTGAAGGTGGACACTGGGACTGAAGCTGCTACAGAAGCCTGGCTGCAGTCCTGACCACCCTAGTCCTGGCCGCCTGGGACCTTGGGCTTGCCTGCTTACGTTTGGTTTGAGCTCTTTCTGACATGACTAAATGCACGATGGAATGTGCAGCTGTGAGAGCTTCGGTGGCTCTTCTTTTTTCTTTCATTATCTTCTTTTTTTTTTTAAGCTCACTTTTTAATACAAGGCTTTAAACAAGCACATGAGGAAAAAAGACTAAATATAAAAGCAAACCTCTGGGCTCGCAGGCAGGCCCCAGGACAGATGCCCTCCCCCCACCTTCAGTACCACTGTGGCCAGGATTTAGCCTGGAGCTAACCCTTCTGTAACAGCCTCTCACATCCTGCCCTCCCAGCAGCCCTCCCTTGGCCTGCCCCCCTTGAGCCTCTGTGACAGCTCTGCCATACCTTCTGTCACCTTCAGCCCCTCTGCAGCCTCTGCTCCTCCAGGGCGGTCCTGAAGAACCCTCTCCCCACTCCATCCTAATTCATGCCTCTCTGGACTAGGATTCCAGCAGCTCTCAAGCCTTCAAGCCCCCCGCCCCCATGATGACTCAAGTCTTTGCTTTCTTGGTCCCGAGTTTCTGGCTAGGCAGTACCTACTCACACAGCCTGACGAGAGCCCACGTTGAGCTGGATCCTCCAAGCAGATTCTGGTTCAACTCTCTTGTTTCCTAAATAAGGAAAGTGAGGACCAAAGGGGTAAACAGGTCAACTTTCACCAACAGACTCTGTTCACTTCTCCTACCCAGCAGCATGAGCCCCACTGCCCTGACCAGCCTCTTTCCACACCCCCAGCCACAATCGCCAGGCAGCACAGACCTCTAGTGGCAGAGGGTGGCTCCAGGGTAGAGGTGGGTCATGCACAGCCTGGCTCACCCTAAGCCCAGGAACCTCCCACATGGAGCATACACATCACATCTCTATCACTACCAGCCTGCTCCAACCCAAACACCTGACAGAGGCCTAATCCCTCCTGAGCATCAGTTCCGGCATCCCCCACCCTGGCAAAGACTCATCTATGAGTCCGCCTCGCCTCCTGCAGACACATTTGAGTGGTGCCTTGGCAGAGACCTGACCAGAATGTTCCCTGGACTGCAGGGACAAGAGACACACACAGTGACCAGGCTGAGGCATGAGAGCCAGCTGGCACCTGGTGTGCTGGGAAACAGGCGGTCAAGGGTGGCAGTGCAAATGGAAAAAAGTAGTCCACTGACAATGTCAGCTTGATGCCTGCTCCCTCCGCACACACACACAACCCCGACTTGCTCCACATTCCTGTAAGCTGCGGGGAGCTCGGGCCCTTCCCAGGTGTCAGGCAGCAAGGGCGTTGGTCTCCGTTATCTACCAGTCTTGATCCTGTGCAAGCAAGTCCAACCCCAGCCAAGGCAGCGTCCTGGCGACTGAGCTCCTCTCCTCCACTGCCTGGACCCCTTCTCATATGGGGTGTGCTCCTCCATCGCCGCACAATCTGCAGAGAGGGCCACCACAGGCATTTCAAAACTTCTTTCCTTATTAATTTTCTGGCAGTAAGGGGGACTGAACTCAGAGGCTTCACATCGACACCTTTTATTTTGAGACAGGGTCTTGGTAAGCTGCTAGGCTACCAGGCTGGGTAATCAAGAGCACAGGCTTGATTTTCTTGGACTCTGCCTCCCTAGTACCTAGCACAGCACTCAGTATCTGGTTAGAAACCCGTCTAGCAAGAAGTGTCCTTGCCCTGCTAGGCACTGGCTATCCAGGGACACCAAAGGGCATCTATCTCAGCCCCGCCTCTCCAAAAAAGGAACTCACCCAGCCATCCATGGGGACCTAAAAGGGTTCTTGGGCATCTGCCCAGTCACTTTGGTGTAGGTAGTTCTAAGTTCACAAAAACACGTGTTGGTCCTGTGAGAAAAGTAAGCTCTGAAATCAGAAATACCCGGATGGAAATATTAACAACGGCACTTACCAAGTACATGACCTTGGTGGAGTGGCTTCGTCACTCCAGTTCCTTCAGTCGTGAGAGAAACAGTGCCTGCGTCACACGGTTGCCTGGAGATGAAATCAGATAAACGAGAGGGGCCTCAAGAAAGGTCAGTTTCCACCTCCCTGGCTGGCACCTGGGCACCAGAACTCAGATGCTGCCTCATAGCCTCTGGTCTCATTGCAGACCTAACCTCACATTGAAACGCAAATCTTCCACAGGGAACTCCACTCTGCCTAGAGCCTAGCAGGAAGCCCCTGACTCACCTCCTTCCCCCCCCCCCCCCCCCCCCCCCCCCCCCCCCCCCCCCCCCCCCCCCCAGGCCTGCTGGCCTCACCTGGTGACCCAGTGACACAGAACCCCCTGCCCATGAGGCAAGCATCCCCACAACTCCACCACACAGCCTGGTCACCACACGCCAAGGCCCCCAGGTGGTTCTCTGGACTGACTGGCCCACAAAGAGTTTCCTTGGAGGAGCCACAAGGACCAAACCCAGTCTGTACTTCCCTCAAAGCCACGTAGGTCCCAGGAGAACACACCTAGAGCCTCCCACAGGCAGCACAGACAGGGTCAGATCACGCGCACACACAGGAGAGCAGCGGGCAAGGGGCACGTCCTCTCCAAAGCTGTGGCTTCAGCCCGAGGGACATTCGACCAGGGGACTGAGCCAAGAGCTAGTGCCCTGAACTAGATGTGCTACAGCAGGACTCTGTGGAGCAGAGGAGGTGTGAACGCCAGGGCTCTGGCCCAGCCCCTCCCGTACAACTTCGGGCCAACCCTCACCGCAGCTCTGCGCCAAGGGCTCTGTTAACCTCTGCTGGGTCCCAGAAGGAAAGGTCCCGTGCTGCCTCCTGACTCTCAGATCTCAGGGACTCAAAGGTCAAGAAGAAAGTGCCAGACACACCTGAGCCCGTCTGGGGTGCCCACTGTCCAGACCCCCAAACAGCAACCCACAGTGCCCCTCCATCTTGACAGCAGAAGCCAGCTCATGAGCAGGGGATGAAGAATTAGCCTAGGGGCAGAAATAGAAAGCCTAGAGAGAAGGGTCTAGTCCAACTCAAGGAGACCACTGTGGGACTGGAGCAAAGCCAATTTCCCCTTTGCGGTTCGCCTAGATTTTCCCCGTTTTGAAAGGGCAGAGCCATGATGGAGCAGGGGTCATGCTGAGCCAGACCTGGGACAGGGGCAGGGGCCGCAGCTCCAAGGCACCAGCGACAGCCCTGTCTGTGTGCGGCTCTATACCAGCACGTCCTGAGGGACCCAGTGCACTGGCTCGCTGGCTCACCTTGGCAACTGCACTGGAGCAAGTCCCCTCTTTGCCCCTGCTTCAGCCCCAGCTCCCTTGACACATGGTGCTGCAGGGGCCAGACCTGCCAGAGGAAGACCCCAGGCCCCTGCGCACCACCTGCGCATGTCAAGTGGCTCAGGCTCCTCATGGACAGCTTCTCCACAGATTTGTCTCAAGCAGGGAGGAGACAAGCAGAAACCTGGGCCCTGGAATCCCTCAAGCTTTCCTGGGCGGTGGGGGAAACATGTGCACCCAGGAAACGGGCAGAGGTGGGACCCTACCTCCAAAACCACCCAGCACCGGCCCTTCTATCTTCAGACTCTAGCTCCGCTCTCAGCTGACTCTGGCTGGCCCTAATGGCCACAAACACTACCTGGAAGGAGAAGTTTTCTTGGAGACACAGCAAGCTCCTATGATCTGAACTCTGCCTAGAGTGACAGGCCCAGTTCTGTTGGTCTTCATCACTTTTTTTTTTGGGGGGGGGGCATCACTTTTATTTTTTGGTGATACTGGGGCTTGAACCCAGAGATGTTGTAACCACTGAGCTATGTCCACCACCCTTTTTTAGTTATTATTTTGTTCTTTCTGTGAGAACCGAACTCAGGACCTTGTGCTTAGGAGGCAGGCGCTTCCACCGCTGAGCTATCTTTGCTGACCTTTAGTTTCTGAGACAGGCCCTGGCTGAGTTTTCCAAGTGGGCCTTGAATTCACAACCGTTCTGCCTCAGGCTCCCTCCCTGCTGGGATGGCAGAGGTGCTGTGCGGCACCTCACTGGCCTCTCAGCCTTCAATGGGCTCTCAGGGCAGCAGCAGTAAGGGAGGCAGAGGAAAGGCCTTCCTGCATCAGCTGCCTAGAGAGGCACTGCAATGGCTTACTGCGCCACAACTTTTGTTTTAAGTCAAAAACAAGTCCTGAAGAAGAAAGTGACCCTCAAGATGGGGAAGCCCCCGAGTCACCACTCTGCTGGTCTGTACTCCAGACGCAGCCCCAGACACAGCCCCATCAAGTTGGAAGTGTCTAGGGCAAGACCAGCACCCTGACTACACAGGGATGACAACACTCATGTGACCTAACGACACTGGGCACCAAATCCTGCAGCTGGACACGCAGGCCAGGAGAGCGTCGGAGCCCTTTTGGGGGCACCCAGGCCTCCCTGCCTCTGCCACACTTGCAGCCTCACCAAACGTCGCCCACATTCAGGCCTGGTCACGTCAGCCAGCTGCCCGCCCCGCAGCCTCTGCTGGCTACGCCGCCCATTCACAGGAAAGCCAGGAGCAGGGAATAGGAAGAAGAGAGCAATTGTCTTGAGGTTCTCAATGGAGAAGGCTGAGTGAGGGAGGGAGGAGGCTGGGACGCAGAGGCCCAGGGAGCAGCCACGCTGAACGCACCTGGGGAGCCAGAAGGGCTTTGGCCCAATTTCCTCGGTTTCCTGAGCAGCCTGATGATGATGCACTGACAGGCCCAGGGTGGTCTCCCCTCAGTCAGCACTGTGGTCACAGAGCCACATGGACCACTGCCAGAATGGCCCCTGTGGCCCCACTCACTCTTCCCTGAGCCACCCATTCTGACCCTCGTCACCAGCTTCCTCCTGGGGTGAAGGCACCGAGCAGGCATGGTTGGAGGCTCAGCAGCTCAGTCTGCTCCCTCTGCCCAAAAGAAAGTCAAAAAGAGGAGGAAAAAGCTAGAGGTAGCGACTGCAGAAAAGGAAGGTAGAGGTCAAAAGACATCCTCGGGCAAAGGGAGGCAAGCAGGAAACTCAGAGCAAAGACTGGAGGCTGGACTTCTCTAAGTCCAGTGTCCACTGAAGGATTGCCCCGCCCCTCCTGGCTTCCAACTAGGAAGACCTCTGAATCTATCAGTCTCTGAGAGAGGGGAAGAGAAAGCTTGGTGACCCCAAACCAGACACACATAGATGCACACACCTTCTGGGAATAAACAGCCCGTGGAGATGGCTCCGGAGCCCTACAGGCCTGTCCCTGATAGGAGGACTCCTCTCCCCAGGGTAGGGCCGACAGGCCTGATAAGAACTGCTTAGCACAACGCTATATATAGTCTAGGTTCCTACAGCCTAGAGATCTGGAGCTAGAACTTGGCAGAGAACCATGCTAGGTGCTGGCAAGGACTGCCCTCCTGCGCCAGCCAGCCAGGAGCCTCCCCTCGCCCAGGGCGCAGCAAGGCCATGTGGGGTCCGTCCATGTGGACCATTAACAACCACAGCAGTGACCCAAGCTGGGGCCCAGGGTTTAGGGGAAGATAAACTGAGGGGGCTGTGCAGAGGCTGAACATCAAAATCCAGGAGCTCCAGAGAGTCAATGCAGTGCTCTTTTCTGGACAGCAAAGGGTGGGGTGCACAGGAGAAGAGTGGGAAACACAAGAGGTAAACACCTGTCCACTCGGATATCTGAGAAAGAGCGAGCCTGCAGCGGAGCCCTCACTGTGGAGGGCAGGGCTGCCAGCAACTCTGCCCTGTGCTGCTTTTGTGTTTTGTGCTGAAGAAATGCAAGTGGGCCTCTCCACCCAGCAGTGGATGGTGCCACGCACTCACCAGCGTGGCTCCTGCTCCCAAGAGGCCCCTCTCTGCTCCCTGTCTTCTCTGTGGAAAAAGCAAAGAAAGGCAGGTGGGCTTGCTCCCTGGTGCCCCAACAGCACCCTCACGGACCCCACAGAGCCCCGCCTGGGGTCTGCACGATGGGCCCAAGGCCAGCAGCTGCTGTCCACCACCCAACGACAAGCAAGACAACCCTGGGTGCACCAAGGCCTGCCATCGTGGCACAGAGCCTGTCCAGGGCCTACACCTATCCCGCGGCAGCTCTGCGTACAGGAGCCTAAGAGACGGCAAGACTCCAGAGCCCCAGTTCTCGTCACACACATAGTTCAGGACACAGAGATGTGAAACACAAAACGTCCCAACTCCCACACACGCAATCTTTTTAGGTCAAGCTGCTCTGTACCCAGGCTCAACAAGATACGGCGGCGTGAGGGGGCTGCGGCTGCCTTTGTGCTCCAGCCCCCATCCTCCACCCCCCACCCCCCACCCCCCACCCTCTTCTTGCTGCCCCACTCTCTGCTACGACCTTAGTCGTATCTCAGGGCCCTACTGGCTCTCAAGGCCAGGAGTCACCTTTCCCAGCCACCCCACTGAGTCACCTGGGAGGTCCCGGGGAAAGGAGGAGGTGCTCCACAAATGTCAGTTCCAGCAACAGCCGCTGGAAAGGATGCCTGAGACTGAGCAATGGCTTTCGTGGACAGCAGAAAGCAAGCTTCAGGCCAGGCTGTGCCTCGGTCCCTGAGCACCAGTTGCCTACTCATCCGCCCCCAGAGTGGCTGCCAGTGACAGAGAGGAGGGGGTGATGGCTGGCAGTGGTGGCATATCTTGTCTCCTGTTCTGAGATGGCACAGCACAGCACCGGGCACAGCGGGCGTGGCGGGTGGGGCGGCGGGGGATCACGCGCCTGTGGCGCAGTGCTGCGGCACCCGGGCACCGCCATGTCCATGACAATGCATGAAAGGAGGTGAAGAGCCCAGGGTCCACTACCCACCTCAGAAGGAAACAAGGTAGATGGACAAAGCTCCAACTGGGGACAGGAAAGGAAGGTCACTGCCTTTAACTTAGGGCCAGTGAGGTGGGCCCATTCTCTTTCAGGCAGAGATGTCCCAGCCCCACTCCCCAGGCCATTTGCTCTGGAGTTCCCATCTCCAACCTCAGAAAGGAGCTACGCTCTCCTACCCAAGAAAATGATCAACTCCATCACAGAAAGAGCCCCAGGGAAAAATTCACAGGGGTTTTCTCACCCTAGAAATGTGGCCATCCTTTGAGACTAGTGAGAACAGCTCAAGAAAATGACCCTGTTTCCCAAGCTCCCTGAACAACACAACACCCCACCGTATTCCCACTCCCTGCTCCAAAATCCCCGATTTGTGGTGTCCCAATGAGGTACTGGTGGGGTGGTCCCTGTTCCAAGGCCTGGCAGGGCACCTCCCTCTGAACAGCACTCCGAGAATGACCCCAGGCTCACGATCAGCACGGCCCGAGGAGCCGTTTCTGCCGCTTTCGTGTTGACAGAACATTCTGGCCCCTCAGAGCTCCATCTCCCGTCTCCTGATACACTGAGTCATCTTCCAAAGAGGAAGAAAACAACAAAGCAGCCGTCACCAGGGCCCCATTGCCGTCGACAGACGACTCACTGCCTGTCGTCACTCTCCGCTCCGAAGCCCCGGAACTGGCGGTGGGGGGCATCAGGGTGCCCGTGCCCCTCCCACGGGACTTGACAACACTGGGAAGCAGGCAGCCACTGCTGAGGTTCCGAAAGAAGGCAACCTGGCACCAAGAGGCTTCCAGGAAGGCTCCATGCTTAACCCTCACTCTGCCACCTCCGGGGCTCACTGCGCTAGGCTCATGCACCCTCCTTCCTGCTGCAGAGGAGAGGAGCGTCCACTCCAATGGGGGAAGCACCTCCCAAGGCCCAAGGTGCCCATGCCAGGTCACCACTGCCCTGCCCCTGCCAGAGGCACACACTTCCTTCCCCAGGCTCTTCTCTGGTTGCCTCCCCTGCCCTTGTATTAAGCCAGCTATGGGCAGGGGCAACAAGGCCCTCTTGCCTGGCACCATAGCAGGCATTTCTGTGTGACAGGCCACCACAGCTCAACCCCACAGACTGAGGACCCCAGCTCTGTCTGAAAACACCCAGTTAAGAAGAAGGAGGCTCAAGATGTAGCCCCCAGCATGTCGAATCCAGTGGCTCGGATCCCTCCCGTGAAGACCACATCACCCGCCCCACTTCTGCCTCCTCTATGAAGAGGAAGGCAGGCAGGATAATGAGGATTTGCTAACCTGATGATTTCAGTCACACACACACACACACACACACACACCCCAAAGCCATCATCTGAGTGAACCTGGCCACAAAGAATAGGAGAAAGTTAATAAAACAAGCATGGAACAGCTAAGTAACTCAGATCATGGACCCAAGAAGATCGGCCACCCAAATTCTCACAAAGCGTTAGGGACTTACAACATTCCTTAAATAGCCACATTTTCGAGATCCGCCTCCGAACAGGCATCTGGCAAACGCCGAGGATTTAGAAAGGAAAAATGTAAAGGCTTTGGGAGACCAGGGCTCTGACCATGACCAGAACACCTGCCAGCCACAGGGCTCCTTTTGCAAAGTCAAAGTAAAAACAAATGCAATGACTGTCCCCAAAGAGCCCACCATGGTATCTGGCAAACAGAAAGCACACATAGGTACTTGTGTTCTTCCTTTTCCTAACCTCCCTCTTGGAGACCAGACTCTATAAGTGACAGAAGATCTTTCATAAGGAACCATAACACAACAGGTATACCACGCAAAGAGAGGCAACGCGTACAGGGCACAGCAGCAGGTGTGTCGAAGCAGCAGGAGTGGCACGAGGTCTGCGTCTTGCGAGGGAGACGAGGAGAGGTCCGTGGACGAGGTGGGTCTGCCACAGGTGGACACAGTGGAGAAAGGCATGGAAAATGTCACTGGTAGAAACAGGAAGACAGAGAAAAAGCAAGAAAACATGAGTGGTGTGGCTGTGCTGGAACGTACGGTCCATCTACAGAAACCGAGAAGGTGAGAGAACACAGGAGAGCCGAGGCCAGTCCCAGACAGCCCAAAGCATCGTGCTACAGGGAAGGAATTCCATTCTGGGAACAACAAGAAACCATTTTAAATCTGTGAGCAAGACAGACAAGATGGCCGCTGCACGCAGAAGGGCCTGTAGAGAGGGACGGGCAGCAGGGAGTCTGCCTGGAGGCCAGCAGCCAGAACCATGGCACTGAAGGGGGTGTGGAGGGGACACAGGGAAGAAAGAGGGCAAAGGCAGGGCCATCGGAACAAGTCCTGCAGGCTAACACGGACCTCGCTCCTGTCTATCTGGGTGGGGAACACAAACCACAGGTCTGACATGTCTGGGGTGAGCTGTGTCTCTGCCTCCACTCGCCTCTTCCCCACTGCTCTCAGGCTCAGGCTGATGAAGACATGGGAAGCCCAATGCCCACAGTCTATAGAACTATGGTCCTGGGCTGTGGAACCCCTACACCACAGTGTTTCCACAGGGACCCCCACCTCAGACTGTGTCTGAGGGGGGGACAGACACTTCTACCCTGGGGCAGCCTCACTGCGGCAGCCACCACTGTGCCCGCCTCTGCTGTGCCTTCGTTTCCCCTCCCCTCCTCTGTCACAGCCCCCGCACCCCCCCCCCCGCCCACTCTGCGGAACTGGCACAGCGGGGACCAGAAAAACCAACGCCACCAGCCACCATGTCAGGGACCAGCAGAAATGCCTTCAAAATGGCAGCCAGTTAGAAGGATCTAGAAAGAGATCCTCCCAGGGAAAGAGGAGCCAGAGAGGAAATTGCCAACCACCTCCCAGTAGGCCTCCACACCTTCTTCACACTCACAACTGTCACCTCTTTTTCAGGAATTTCACCCCCTAAACCAGAAGGGATGCCAGGGGAGGAAGGACACCACCCTCCTCTACCCCAGGAGGCCTGGGGGCCATAAGTGACTCAGGGCATTCACAAGGATGTTCTGCGGCCCAAGCTCCACAATGGGACAGCAGCATTCCTCTCCTCACACCCAATCATGCCCCTTCAGGGGACAAGAGTTACCCCTGCCACTGTCCCCACCAGACCCTCCTCAGCCTCATGGGCCCTGAGGAGCAAGGAGGTAAGGTTACAAGGAAAGGCCGAGAAGGCACACGCCAGCCCTCCGTTATGTAACAAGGAGGGCGGTGCTTGTCCTAGGCCAGAGACCCAGGGCGCAACGCACTCCCAGATGCGCCGTCGTGGGTGGGGGCCACTGCGCATAGCACCAACGTGAGACCGACCCCATGGGCAGGATGGGGGCCCTCATCTTCCCAGCCTCCCTCCCCCACCACAGGTGAACAGCCTGCTGCCCCAGCTTTACTCTTGCTCTCCTGGTTCCGTAGACCAACAAAACCATTCTCCAAACCTTTCGTGACCCAATGACTTTTTGGGAAATACCCAGTTTCTGGCGGTCCAGCCCCATCCTCACCTTTCCACACACCAGGCACCATCAACAGCTTCCGAGAGGAAGGTGCTCCTTCCTGTGGTGGCCCTGCTCAGGGCTGGCTCTGGAGGACCTCTGGACAGCCCGACGTCAATGCAAATCTCCTGTCCCCGGGGAGTAGCCCGGAGTCAGCAGGAAGCCCAGGGTGGTGGCAGCAGCAGCTCTGCCCTACCTTACCCAAGCGTTTCCAGGGGAGCCAAGAATTATTTTGCCGCAACACTGAGGTGTGGCTGGTTGGAAAATTCCCTTTTCCAACAACAAACTAGAGGACAAATATTTCCTTCCAATGTGGTCAACCCTTGCGTACCTATCTCCACAACCTTCCTCCCTCCAAAAACGAAGAAAGTTTGAGGAGCCCTGAGCTCTCCTCCCTTATAGTGTATGAAATTTAAAAAGACACAGAAGAGGCTTCGACTGGGCAGTCAAAAGCAGGCAGACACAGGAGCCCACGCACACCCCTAAAGAGATTTTAGAAAGCTGCTGGGCTGCTCCCCCCTTCCCTTTAAGCAAGTGAAATGCAAATTCAGATTTGATACCCTGCTTTCAGCCAATCAAAGAAAGCTTTTCACCTGCCACTGGCCTACCCACCAATCAGAGGAAGTGTCTGGAGTGAGAGCCCTCCCCTGGCCAATGGAAGGCCAGCTCAGTCACTTAGTTAAAGATGCAGCAGTACAGGGAAGGCCATCACATGTGAACTGGAAGGGAGCCAACATGGAGACACAGAGAGCGCAAGGTAAACAACTTTCCAACGCCAAAAGGATGACATTTAAGCTCCAAATGCTAGCTTCACTTCTCAGCTCATCCTTAACCCTTCTCAGCTGGCTCCCCAGACCCTGGGAACCTCACTACCTGTCCCCACAGAGCTCCTAAGGAGACGCAACAGTGACTGCGTCACCATTCTCCACTTTCCCAACTATGCAGTGACAAACCTATCAGGTTCACCCCACTTCTCCCGGCTCACACCCTATCCTGGCCACACACCCCTGAACAGCCCTGGGTCCCTAGGGCACCCCTGGCGAGCCTGGCCCTGCTGTGCCTTCCTTCTGACACTTGTCCTTCTCCTCCTGTTCACTCTTCACCTTCCACGTAAGCCTTGCACAGACAGATGGACGTCAACATCCGAACAACCTGGAAAACCAGTCCTTCTGTCCACCAGAAAAAAATGGGGTAAAGGCTGGGGGGTCAGGTGGGAAGCAGGGGACAGTTCACTCCTCTCGCCTCTGCCACAGTCAAGCTTGAACAGCTGACAGTAAGGGAGAAGAAATTAAAGTGGAAAAAAATCCTCCTTCAGAGGAAAAAAAAAATAGCAAAAATCAAGAAAGAAGGTGAAAGAAACAGAGCACCCACAAATACAGACACATCCTCCCTGATCCCAGCAAATACGCACATGAAGAAGTGGGCTGCGCCATCAAGTCCCGAAGCCCATCGGACCACCCATCGCTGCCTGCGCAGACCCGAATCTCCGTCCGGCCGTGAGGTGCCGCAGTCCCGAATGTTCCAGAATCCGGTCCCGTTAAGCCTTCCGCTGTCGCCCCGCAACCTCTTGCTCCCACCCCTGCCCCCCACCTTCTCCCCATGGGAGCCGCCCGTGCCACCTTGCGTGACATCTCCTCAGCCCAGGCTACCCAGAGGCCTGTAGCCCCGGCAGATCTCAGGCCTGGCAAGGGAGCTCACGGAACCTGGTGCCTGGTGTTGCTATGACTTGGTTCTTGATTTCTCTCTCTCTGCTGCAGCACGGCTGTTGCTAGCAGACCTATGGACGGAGCTCACTCGCTCACTCGCTCGCTCGCTCCCTCGCTCGCTCTCCCCCTCTCTCTCTCTCTCCCTCTCTCTCTCTCTCTGAGCTCTGTGACGCAGATCTAAATTCTCCAGTCTGCTCCTTGTGTTGCAAGAGCAGAACTGCAGCTTTTCCCCTGGAGAGCTGGAGGGCAGTGCCAAGGCTGGTCAAACAAGGCAAAAAAAGAAAAAGAAAGAAAAGAAAAAAAGTTGACCCTACACTCTGCCTCTCTGGCCACGCTTTGAGCCCCTCACCCTCTTGTACCTTACTGTCACGGGAGTGACAGGTCGACGTCCCTGCAGCTTTGCCCGTTCCCTGCACACTGCCCAGCCCCAAGCCTCCTTCCTCGGCTGGCAGCCCCTAGAACCCAGACAGGGCTGTCCCAGGCTAAATGTTGCATCATCTTTTTTAAAGCCACATGGGTTTCCCTTAGCCATGGGGGAAAAAATGGTCCTCATCCTGAGACCACCATCCCATCAAACTTCTTTTGTCACAGACAAATCCAAAATTACAGCTAGAGCTGATTTCTGTTGTTGTTTTTGGCTTTTTGGCCACAAACCAGGTCCTTTTTCTCCCTGGAATTTCCTAAGGATAAAAGGCATAATTAAAACATTGCCTGCTTACCCTACAAAGTGAGATCCTTCTATCAGGGCAGGAATCTGCAGCACTGAATTGAACAGCAGCTTGCAGAACAGAGTCCACCCAGCCTGGACCTCCGTTCTCTCAGGGTTCACAATTTTAGGGCCTAGGTAGGTAGATCCAATTACTTCCCCAAAGCACTCAGGCCACACTGTCTCTCTCAGAGATTCAGGTTGCTGAGTCATTTGTTCCCAAGAAGAGCCTTCTGACAACATGAAAAGCAGCACAACACAGCGACAGCCAAGCTTGGCCCTCCAGCCGCCAAGCCTGGGCTCTCATCTCCAGGATGGGCATCCAGGTGAGATGAGCACCCACTAGCACACCTGCCAGTCCTAGGAGACTGGCAGGGCAACATTCCCACTGACACTCAGGGACAGGCTAGGGTTGGTCGCGCATACTGACGGGTCTCCACGCAGCAAAGTGCAGGGTCCCCAACCTCTCCCTTCCCACCATCCCCAGACTCACAAATGAGTCCATAAACAGCTCAGGTATCAACCCAAAGGACCCTCTTTACCTAGATGCACCCCTCAACTCCCAGACTCCCACCTGGCTGGACCTTATGGGAACACACACGAGAATGAGGCTGGGCACCACCTCACCCCACCTGTCAGCTCTCCAAGCAGGCTTCTTTAAGCAACTACGATGGGCCAACTTCTCACCGGCAGAACGAAGGACCACTTGGAAGGCAACCATGGCAGCCCATGGTTTTAAAAGAAGCCCAGAGGCTCTGTGCCAGACTTCCAGCAGGGGGGAAAGTGCTCTAAATTCACACCTTCTGGGCTTAGGGTGGAGCATGCCAACAAAGAAGTCACCTACTGGTCTGATGACCAAAGGAATGTAGCCTTGATGGCACTAAAACGAGTCCCCGAGAACGGTCTTCTGCTTACTCAGATCCTATTTGCCATAGTTTCCTTCTCCATGGAAGAAAAACATGCCTAAGTTCATGTCAGGACATTCCTGATTTATCCAAGAGCCCAGGATCAAATAAACAAAGGGCTCCACGCTCTGCCAGGGAGCCTCCTCCTCCAGGAGGGAGAACGGAGCAAAGCAGGCTCCACAGCACTGGGCCACCGACCCGCGAGCTTGGCGAGTGACGTGGCTACTCACTGCCATGGTGATGGAGGTGTCGTGGGTGGGTGGGCTTGAAAGAGAAAAGGCGCAAGAGTCAAGAGAGATGAGTGGGAGCGGCCCTGGGTCAGAGGAAGGACACACGCAGCCGCGGGATTCACCAAGAGGTGACTGCGGTCTACAAGCCCCAGCAGCACTGGGCTCGAGTCTGTACAAAGAGAAGCAGCTGTCCAGGTGGTGCTGCGGGGACCCAGTGGTGACTCGCAAAGTAGTAGGACGACACCCTGTGGGAAGGTTTTGTTTCGTTTCATTTTTTATCTCAAATCTTTTCTCCCCGCTTCCCACCGCATTACGCTTTCCACAATTTTATTAGTATTAAAAAGAGTCACTTTAGGTGCCTCTGCCCAGTTCTAGGTCTTTCTTCTACTAATCCGATTCCGACGGGTTCTGGGAACAGAAAAACCTAAATGGGATGACCAGGAAGCAAAAATGAATTCAGATCCAAAAACATGGGAGGATGTTTACTTAGCAAGCATGCCCTAGCCGACAAGGAAGCAGTTTTACAGGGTGCCACATGCAGTGTTTGATTTCAGGGGGTAAAGATAACTCTGGAGCAGGGAGACAGACAGGCAGCGCAAACTCAAAAAGGCAGATTTCCCCTCCAGCTGCAGGGCTCACAGCTCTCCCTCCACAGCCATGGGCCACAGGCACCTAACATCTCCCTGAACACTGTGAGTTCTCCCAGTGATCTAGGTCAAAACTTCCAAATACCAGAAGCAAGCGTTATTTCTTCTTGTTGTTCTTCATCTTCTTCTTTTTTTTTTTTTTTTCTTTAAAGGCAACGAGCTGAACTTTGACCACCCTGGTCAAGGGTGTGGAATGCAAGCACTCTGTACTGGCCACAAACTCCTACCCAGCAGGCCTCTGCCAGGAAGGCAGGCTCCGAGTGGCCTTTCTGTCCTCCTATTTCCTCATTGAGGTCGGCTCTACAGGGACTGGGGCTTCACTCGGAGAAAGAATCCAGGCTCCGAGGGCAAGGCAGCAGTGCGGAGGACCAGTTCAACACTCCACACAGATGTCTGGAGCTACACTGGGTGCACCACATAAATTAGGCTCAGGAGAAGTGGCAGGTCGACATTCACAGCAGCAAGATGGCGGTTTTCTTTATCACGTAGGAAGGAGCAGACACCTGGCACTTGGCAAGCCCACGATTTGAATCATTTACTACGGATCTACTGCTAAATGCTAGCCCCACGTATAGCACAGGATGGAGTGCGGTCCATACCTCAGATACAATGCACTGACCCCACAAACATTCACAAATCTGCATTCTCGACAGCTCAACAATCCACTCTCTGAAAGCTAGAGTTCACTTTCCCAATGCAGTGATATGAACTATACTGGTTGGATTCCCATGCTGTTCCCCAAAAGCCATGTTCAGGGGAGCAGTGCAGGCCAGAGAGGAACGTGCCAAGGGGAAGGAATAAGCCACGCTGTGCGGACAGCCAGGGCTGGGCTCCGTCCCCACAGGCCATCTAGGAACAGAGACCCAGAGAGTCCAGGCCGCTCAGATTTAAGGGGCCAGGGAAACAGCTCAGTAGAATAAGTACTTGTCTGGCAAGTACGGGGTCCTGAGTTCAACTCCCCATACCACAAAGGAAAAAAAAAAAAAAGACTGTTACAGATTGTTCAATGTCTCAGGACAAAGGAGAACAAAAAAAAATCAAGCTTTGTTATTTTAAACTCCTATTTTTTAAACACTGTCAAAAAATTTTAAAGTCAAACATACCTGGAGTTTCCAGTTTTTCCTCCAGGTTCAAAATTTAATACATTTGCAATGAAGAGAAGGACAAGCACTGCCAGAGCGAGGAACTCAATAAAATAAACCCTCGAAGAGAAACTGCCACATGGATGCCATTGTTCGAGGAGAAGCAAGGCAGAGAGGAGAGCAAGGACCATCTGTATCTTCAGGTGAGTGGCTGTCCTGGCCCTACATGGAGGGCCACAGGCAGAGTGCTATATCTGTTATTTTTAAGTCTACCTGATGCCATTCAGCTAATACGTGCGCCCCATGCCGACCCACCAGAAGGGCCAAGCTGCTGCATCAGCTTCCTCCCAACTGAGATACCACAGGGTCTGTCCACGCTTTCAGTGACAAGACTGGAAAGGACTGTCATAACTCCACCACCATCCAAGGTGCGATTAGTATTAGGGTCCTTTATACACCGCATCACGAGCAAGGCTCCGCTTAGCGTATCCTTGACTCCGCAACTCCTGCCCACCTTTGGAGGGCACAGGCAATGGGGCACAACCAAGGTGACATGTCTACAGACACACACTAGCTTTTGAGTCTCTGCACAGCCTCCAGAGGCCCACAACACAGCCTACTCCTCCAAAGGCAGAGATATTTTCGTTTTTATAACCACAAGTTTCTAGGCTCAACAAGAAGGTACAAAAAGGGAATTGAAAAAGGAAGGGGAAAAAAAGCCGGAGAGAAATATTTTTAAGATAGCTGATCAAAAGTTAGCAAGCCAAAGGCAAAGAGGAAGAGACACGAGCATTCCTAAGGAAGGAGGTATGGGGGGGCGGGGGGCAGCATTGGCGGCCACGCAAAGCACTTCGTGGAAATGAAGGCTCATCGTCCACGCATGCCACCAGAGACCCCGGGCTCAGGCCCTTCCCAGTGGCAGCCACAGGCTGTGTCACCAATGACAACACCATGACTAAAACCTGGAACTGGGACAAGACACAAGTCTCAGCACATTAGGATGAGGCACTGCTGGGCCCACTGGGGAGGGACTCTTTCTCTCATAGATTTGCTCAGTTATTTTCCCCGTTCTGAATATGAATCAACTCACCCATTAGAGGCACCGTATGTATTTTCTCCACACTGCTTGCTTTTCCTTTCTTTTACCAATGTCTTGATGATCACAAGTTCCTCCTCTTAATGTCACCCAATTTATCATGCTTTTCCTTTACAGTGAGTGCATTCTGTGTCTCCTGTAAGGAATGTCTGGCTATCTCGTGTGAGGATATTGTCATCTTGGATATAAAACCTCATTTTAACTTTCATGGTTCAATGATGAACGCACTGGGACTTATCTTCATGTATGGTCATGATCCACCTAGCCCCTTGTGAATGTGCCACTGAAGTCAGAGTGCTTATTACAGTGGCCTCACTTCCTGACATCCAGGAGTCCTCAGTGTCCCGCCAGGTGTCCTGGTAGACACAGATCTGTTTCTGGGCTTCCTGCTCCCTCTCTCTGGTCAGAAATAAGAAAGAGCAAATAGGTCTATACTGCAACAGAATCGCTCATCTTAAAGTTTATGAAAATATAAATTAAAAAGTCAGTGGTTTGAAGGAAGCTCCACGTCAACAGGCACAGCCTAAGAAGGCGTTTCAGCCAGCACTTCCCAGGAAGGGAAGAATGAGGAAGGATGAGGAAGAATAGACAAAGAAAACCAAACTGCGCTAAGAAAGGGGATGGTGAGAAGGGAAGCACAAGGTGAGCCGGGTGTGCCTATACGCTGCTGTAACACGGGCTGAGAGCACTTGTGCATACAGTCCACATCCCCCACACGTGTTACTCAGCTACACAGCCAACAGCCAGTTACTTTGGCCTTCCTGACTCTTGGTGTCCTACGTGGCAAAATCTGGGTAATCTATGTCACTGAGCTTCATGACGAAGAGGGCTGGTGTACATCACTCTTTACAGAGGTTAGCACTGCTCGGCATTCAAGAAATGCTGGGCACTGTCCTCATTAGCGATACTGTGGAGGCCCGGCAGACAGCGGGTACAGCTTGCCATTCCCAAACACTTACTGAGGACATGCTATGAAACAAGGACAGATAAGAAGTAGTTAAAAACTCTCAACCAAGACCAGCTTGAATCTGAATTTTTGTGCAGTCTCTACTCTTGATATAAATTGATATGAACATTCTTAACCTTCCTAAGTTTCTAACTCCAGCTTTATCCATACTTCACAGGGGTTTTCTTGGAGGACTTATCATGAGATAGAGAGCATTAGCATCAAACCTGAGGTAAAGTAAGTGCTCACTTAATCCCAGTTATCACTTTGATGATAGGAACACTGACTGACCAACTGGCATAAGGAAAGGCCTGTTAACACTTCAGGTCTTCCATCCAAGCACTGACCAGATTGTGACCACACCAACCTTCTTACAGAGGCAGATAAGATCAAGTATTTTGGGGCCGGGGGCAGATAGCTCAGCAGATTAAAGCGTCTGCTTAGGGAGACGCAGGGACCCGGTTCCATTCCCAGCATGCCACCATACACTGAGACTGTGATTGAAACTTGGTGTGGTGGCGGGAGCCTGTAATCCCAGCATGTCGGAAGCTGAAAACAAGAGGATGACTACAAGTCTGATCTGTGTGTTGCCATCCTGTACTAAATATATCAAAAAAAAAAAAAAAAAAAAAAAGCTGGGGACATAGCTCAGTGGAATAAGTGCTTGTCTGGCAAGTGCAAGGTCCTGAGTTCAATCCTTAGTACCTCAAAAAAAGAAAAAAGAAAAAAGAAAAAAAAGCAAAGAAAAGAAAAATCAAGTGTTTGGGTGGCAAGCCAAAGACCGAGGACAGGCTCAGAGGAAAAACGATGAAGAAAGCAACTGAAAGCAAGCTTATAACTGGCATATATATAAGCTGGGGATGCAATTCAGGAGTAGAGCACTTGCCCGGCAAGCACAGGGCCCTAGGTTCAACCCCTAGCACCACTAGGTAGAAAAGAGTCAATTTACTGAGACAGTTCAATGTCTGGTAGGAAAAGAAGAATTTCTTTTTTGTTCTTTGTTTTTTGTTTTTTGGTTTTTTTTTAAAGTTTATTTTATATTCTTCAACTACATTACATATTTGTTTGTGTTATGGCCGGCTCACCCTTCCCTGGGGGGTGGGGGGCGGCGCAGCACGTGGGGCCTGGGATCGAGCCGCGGTCCGCTGCACTTTGACCTAAACTTCCCAATGCACGGGCTTTAGACCGCTAAGCCATTTCACCAGCCCAGGAAAAGAAGAATTTCTAATCTTGGGATACTTCAGGAACTTCAAGAAGAAACAAAAAAGGAGACTTTATAAATGTACATAATCACTGAAAGAACAAAAATGTGCTTGGTGAGTTGAGGAAGGGGTCCAGGAAAGAAAAGTTCTTGTGATTGTAGAAGTCAGATGGAACTGAAGGGGAAATGGTTCCTCTTGAAATAGAGCTGTCCACAGTGATGACCACGCTCTCTAGTCAGTGGAAGACATCTGGACCCCCAGAGAGGAAGCGGCCTAGGGCCACCAAGGAGATTTCCCCATCAAATCCCCAACCCAGTGGACGATGGCACTTCCACCCTGGTCACTGAGCTGACGCGAAACAAGGCCTGGCAGTGACAACAGACACTGCAAGGACACAATACAGTGCCAGGTGCCAAGTGAAAATCCAAGAGACAAGGGCTAGGGACAGGCTGTGCTGGAGGGTGAGGCCTGGCAGGGGTGACACACAGGCGCCAACACAGAAAGTCGTCACAGACAGGGCGCTGAAGGCAGGCAGCAGGCAGCGAGCAGCCTGGCAGCCAATGGCCCTGCGGATATGGGCCTGCAGGATCACCAAGGGTTTGAGTGGAGGCCACCTCAGGTCCTGACTTCCCAGTACTAGCCCGGGAGACCCACTGCCACCAAGAGTCCCTTGCAGAACATGCCTAAGGCAGAACCAGGCCAGTTTGTGTGCAGGGGGTGGTTGGCCTGGGATGGTGACACTATGGCCAGCATGTCCCATCTCTTAAGTGGACACCTTCTCCTGGACAGAGTCAGTCTGGCTCTTGGGCCAAAAATCTAGGCTCCAGAGTGTCCTGCCCAGGCTGACTCCTCTCATGCCCTAGGAAAGTGAAAGAAGCCGACGCATCTATCTTGTCCTGGTCACCAATCATTAAATCTAAGCTCCTGGCCCAGCGACTCACAGCCTGGCCTCAAGCAAAACCCTTCCTGGCAATGGAACTGCCACCTGCTCTTCTGACCATGAGCCAGGGCCACTGTCCTAGTCACCAGCCAGAGCCACTGCTCCAGGGGGCTCCTAGGACGACCCCAAGTGCAGGGACACCAACTCTTCCTGGGACTCGGGGAGAAACCCAGTGTGCTCCTGACTGAGTACTCATATAATCCTGGCCCTGTCACCGGATGGAAGTAATTTCCAGAGATGGCGTGTGGCTAGACCACGTGAGTCAGAATGAAGACCTCCACGTCCTGTTCCTCCACAGTGACACCGGGCCTTGTGGCACAGGCCACACACAGGCAGGGGCACGAGGCCTTGGCCAGGTGCCCTCCAGGCACAGGCTGGTATCCATGACATTACTGGTGCTCTTATGCACAGATGTCTCTAGGACAGGTCGGACCGGGACCCCAGTGAACCCTGGGGCTGTGCTGACCTCTGCGTGACCAAACAAGCTTAGCCCATGTGATTTGGAAAAGGACTCTCTCCCACCTCAGCACCAAATACTACTTCACCCAACTGAGTCAGATCTAGACAGCACAAATCTCAAACACAAGCAGGACGGGGATTCCCAAGCCACCGAGTCGCACTTCCGGTTCCACACATCAGGCGTGGCTCTGAGTGTTTCACTCTTCGGTACGTGTGTCACTAGCTCAGCAGTACCAGGGAGCGAAGTGACAGGCTGATTAGCCCTACTTTAGACATGAGAGAACTTAGACCAAGATGAGCAGACGCGCCCTGGTCCCACCTGAGCCAAGGTCCACTCCCTCTTGGTGCATGGCGAGTCTCGATGGTGCCCAGCAACCTCACGCCTCCTCTGGCAGACTGTCCCAGGCCGCTTGGATGTGGGCAGAGGCTCTGTGTTGTTTGGGCCAGGAGATGTGGTTCTGGGGTTCAGTGGTCTCACTGCCTGCGGGGTTGCTGGAAGGCTCCAGGACCAGGGCCGTCTCGCTGGCTGGCGGGAGCAGGCCTCTCTGAGACGTGGGCTCAGGGGCCCTGGGCCTCTCTCTGTGTCTCAGCCCCGGTGGCCTCTGCCCGTCAATCCCCTGGTGACCAGAGAGGGCTCTGCTCTGCTGCCTCCTAGAAACTTGAGGGCGCTCTCAGGAAAAGCATGGGCAGGCGACAGCCAGGTCCCCAGCCTCTGCTGCCAGTGGTGGTGCTTGTCATTGTTCCTGACACACAGTGGCCCCCAAGCACTCCTCTTTGGAATCAGTGAGTGGCCATTCTTGCAGCAGGACCCACCTGCTTGCCAGATGCCCGACCTGAAGCCCATGAGTGGCCATCACCATTGCTTTGTCATAAGCAACCCTGAAAGGTGGTCCCTCACTCACACACTGTGGGACTCACAGCAGAGGCTTCCTCCCTGACAGGGTCGTCCAGCTCCCCACCTATGCAGCCTTCAAGCTCAAAAGGTAGGGAAGCACCCCAGTCCTCTGCACCCACATCCACCTATATCCTCACCTCCACCAGCCCCAGGGTACCCCTAGAGTCCTCAGAAGTTAAGCCAGACACCCACTTCTCCTGGTATTCACCTAACACACAGCATGTGCTTGGCAAACTCCCTACTCCGAGGTTAATACTGCCAGGCCTTTCAGCATCATTCACCTGCCATACCTGCCTCTGCCCTTTCCCTGCTCTGTCAGTCAAGAACTAGATCAACGACGCCCTGCTCCAGCATGGCCTGGGCAGGACACAGAACTTCAGATCTGATGTCCAGCAGGGGCCACCCCGCAGCTGCCCCTGCCTGTCCACTCCCATTTTGTTCCCCATGCCCGCTGCCTCCTGGAGTTTCTTCTTCGAGAGTTTCTCTGTCTCCATCTTGGAGTCTAACAGAAAGCCCTTGCTGGATTCTTCCCATGCGTAGCCCCATGAGCCATTCCCATGCATCATCTGGTCTAATCTGCTCCTTCTCCTGGGAGTCAGTCCCAAAACTCACCCACTTCTTCTCTGAGTGCTCGCTGAATGGATCCTCTCCACTTGGCCAAACCCCAGCAGAGAGAAGGCCCGTGGCTCCACTGACACTGGACCAAAAGCACTATGTCTTCTTGTATTCTCCATTCACTTCTGGGCAAGATAGATGGAAGTCCTGTAGGCCCACATCTGCCACAATGACTGCTCTTCTGTCTCTAAGTACCAGCCACGCATGTGACCCCACTGCCATCAGTGTTTGTCACAGCTCAAGTCCCACGGGGCCCACTGGATGTGTCCACGTAGGATCTGAACTTTTCAAGGATACCAGACAAGCTTTAGCATGTTTCCTCTCTCCTCCTAAAACTGAGCTGTAAGCAGCACCGCATCAGTGCATGCCAATGGGCTAAGCAGGCGAGACAAGGCCTCCCCAAGTCCTGAGCAAGCACACTCGAAATGGGCTCGCTTGATCCAAACCCCTTGGCCGCCCACACTGGACCTCTCTGAGGTTTCTGCGACTCTCTCTTTTCTTTGATCTGTACTTATCAAACATAAATCCACTCTCCCAATTCTAGCTTTTAGAAAGGGTTCCCCATCAGTTTCAAAGGGACGAGTAACCTGTGGTGCCACAAACACAGCACTCTGCTCTCCCTTTGGCTTGAGGGCTCTAATGGCAGCTTACTCTGGGCTAAAAACAGGGACCCCAACTAGGAGCCCTTGGAGGGCCTTTACATGGGGTGCTTTTCTGTCTGGACTCATGGGAGGCACAAAAGGAGGCTAAAATCAGCTCACTCATCCCAGGGATAGAAACACTGCTGCCACACAAGCTCACCCTCTCCCAACGAGTCAGAGA
>PVKN010008029.1:0-25704 GCA_004027915.1 Capromys pilorides
TAAGAAGATTTCACAGCCTTAGTGCCATTAGGTTTTGAAAAGTGCAAAAATATTTCTGTCTGTAAGCAATGTTAAGTGGTAAATATTTTTCAAAACCATGACATAAAAGGGAAAGAATTCTGCTATAGCTTTAAAAAAAAAAAAAAGTTTTCATACTACATTCACTCATAGGCATAACCTTCAAATCACCTTCAAAAGTGTCAACGTGAGAATCTAATATAAAAGAAAGCACTTTTCCAGATGAAGACCTGGATCCACCATTTCTTAAGCCACAGAGATGTTTTATCCTTAATAAAGTGCCCATTATAATTCCATGAATTACCTTGTAGGGCCCAGCATGAGCATTACTTCGGATGACACTGATGCTAAAATTTAAGTGATAGGCACTAGATTTAGCCTAAGTAACTGGCTGTGATTTTATTTGTACACAACTCTCCCCTCTCTGCATAGCCAGTTGGAAGCCTAGCAGTTTTTGAGCTTGTTTAGATACAGGCAAAACTGGCTAATTGCGAGATTAGACATGTGCTTCCTTGTCAATGTCTCTCTGCAGAGTCATCTCATTGCCAAAGCCCGAAAGAAAACTAGCGGCGGAAGCCTGCCTGTTAACCATGTGCTCCACTTGCAGATCTGTGCAAAAGAAACCACCAAAGATCTTTAAATATTTTAATAGAAGCAGAAAGGGATACATAACTGAGACAAAATCACTTCATAATTAGAATGTAGCACTAGCTAAATCGCATCCTGCTCAGGCTAAACCTGAAATCTCCTACTTGACAGAAGTAACAAATTTTAATGTTTTTTTTCCATTTGTCCATTTGAAACAAGAAAGTCTAATTTTTATAGCATTCACAGCTCAGTCCCCCAGTTGTCATTTGTCTCTTAGCAACTTGAGACACAGACTCTACTTGCCTGAGAGCTAGCTGTCTGTCGCTCAGCAGACCAGAGCGGCCCAAGTCCCCTACGCAGCCTGCAGTGCTGCAGTCTTGCACTAGGGAAATGAAAGTGAGTCCCTGATTTAACCCCTTGTCTTTAAAACATTATTTCTATTTTAACATTTTAACATAGATGGGCCAAGGAAGCTCAGAGAATTTTTAAATAAAGCCCCCTAGAAGCCCACCCCTTTTCTGATTAACTTCGTCATTAATACGACTCAATCATTTAAAGGACTAGAGAAAGCTTGCTACGAAAAGAAACTAGTTGAGTCGAAAGTCTCTACTGTTCTCAAGCAGTGGTTCCTTCTCACCACTACAGCAAGCAGTCACACCGGAGGTCCCTATGTGTGGCCTCAACGTTGTCATTAGCCCTGCATCCATCCTTCATGTTATCTTGCAGTATACTGAACCTTTTAACCCTGTTACCCCCAAAACATTATCCAAAATAAAAGGATAACAATTAGGGACACATCACACAACAAGAAGTTTGTGTATAGCCCTTGTGTAAATTGACACATTTAGGACAAGGTATGTGTATCCCCAAATCAGTTACTACAATCTAAAAATGGGGACAAAATACCTTGCTTTACTCAAGGCTATGAGGAGCCTGTTTGGCAAATTTTAAATTAATTTAAAATTAACTCAAGTGCCCTTTTAAGCATTGCTTTTCCACACAAAAGGTACTAAACCTACAAAATAATAGTGAGTTGTTTTCAAACTTATCATAAACTGTCTCCCTGGAGATTTGCTCTCTGCAGATTTCCAGTTTCCCTTCCAAACAATATTTGACCTTCAGATTCCAAGCCTTGTGTCTCCTGATTCCCCTCACCGACCACACATTGCAAAATTCGAAGTGTGCTTCAAGCACATACTTCTGTTAAGTGACTTTCAAGAATTTTATCTTTTCGAAATCTGCAATCTGTTTATTGTGCCAACTCTGCATTGCAGAGAGCTCTTAGCGTGGGATTCGAGCTTGGCTCCTGCAAAGACAATCACTACACGCAGGCTTTATCCGTCTTTACTCAGGGAGAGAGGGGGCAGGGAACTCCCTTCCCCTGCCAGCCTGACGGGCGGGCGAGGCTGGGCCCCAAGCCCACCCCGGCGCAGTCTCTTCTGGCTGGACTGGGCGCTGTCCTTGGTGCTGCCGACGCCATGCGAGCACCAGCGCCTTACCTTCTGCCCCCCGGAAGCGCAGACGTCCCCCAAACGTTAAGCAGAATGTCGCACCATATCCCACTTTTAACATAAGTAACTGTCCCCAGCCTGTCCTCTTTGTCCCCTGCCTGAAGCATTCAAGCCGAGGGCTCCTCAAAGTCCTTTCTTCTTCAGGATTCAACTCCTCTGCGCTCACCTCTGGCGGCTTTAAGACAAGGGGTGGGGGAAGGGAAGAGAGCAAAGGGAGACGAAGGTGGGGGAAGGGGGAGAGGCCAGGGGGAGAAAGAAAGGACTGGAGGGCCAAGGTCCCAGAGGAATGGGCTTTGGGAGGAGGGCAGGGTGAATGGAACTAAAGATCTCTAGAAGCAGGAGGAAGAAGACGGGCCAGTGAGGGCGCACAGAAGGTGGAAAAAGCAAAAAAGTAACAGGCACAGGGAAAGCAGAGAGAGCTGCGAGGCTCTGAAGTGGAGAACTGAAGGATGAGGGAGACCCTGGGGGTCGACACGGACTGCCCGAAGCGAGGGAGGGCGACTCACAAAGCAAGGGCGGTGGGCAGGTATTCGCACCCAGGACTCAAACTACGATCTGAAGGTGAAAGACGCAGAGAGGGAAATCGCGGGGAACCGAGGGGTCCGGGACTAAAAGGCAAGCTGGGGGAGGGGCTGGACCGGGGCAGCCGAGTGCGGGGTGCGCTGCGGAGCCGGCCCACGTGGAGTGGGAGCTGAATCACCGCCGAGCCGCCTCCCCCGTTCCCGGCCCGGGCCCGCAGTCCCCGCCTCCTCGGCCGCCGCCTCCACGGGGCGGGGCCCTGGCCCGGGACCAGCCGCGCGGCTATAAATGGGCTGCGGCGAGGCCGGCTGGTCGCTGTGACAGCCACGCACTCCAAGGCCTCCAAGATGAGCTACACGCTGGACCCGCTGGGCAACCCGTCCGCCTACCGGCGGCTGACCGAGACCCGCTCCAGCTTCAGCCGGGTCAGCGGCTCCCCGTCCAGCGGCTTCCGCTCGCAGTCGTGGTCCCGCGGCTCGCCCAGCACCGTGTCCTCCTCCTACAAGCGCAGCAGCGCGCTCGCCCCGCGCCTCGCCTACAGCTCGGCCATGCTCAGCTCCGCCGAGAGCAGCCTCGACTTCAGCCAGTCCTCGTCCCTGCTCAACGGCGGCTCCGGCGGCGGCGACTACAAGCTGTCCCGCTCCAACGAGAAGGAGCAGCTGCAGGGGCTGAACGACCGCTTCGCCGGCTACATCGAGAAAGTGCACTTCCTGGAGCAGCAGAACAAGGAGATCGAGGCGGAGATCCACGCGCTGCGGCAGAAGCAGGCCTCGCACGCCCAGCTGGGCGACGCGTACGACCAGGAGATCCGCGAGCTGCGCGCCGCGCTCGAGCTGGTGAACCACGAGAAGGCTCAGGTGCAGCTGGACTCCGACCACCTGGAGGAGGACATCCACCGGCTCAAGGAGCGCTTCGAGGAGGAGGCGCGGCTGCGCGACGACACGGAGGCGGCCATCCGCGCGCTGCGCAAAGACATCGAGGAGTCGTCGCTGGTCAAGGTGGAGCTGGACAAGAAGGTGCAGTCGCTGCAGGATGAGGTGGCCTTCCTGCGGAGCAACCACGAGGAGGAGGTGGCCGACCTGCTGGCCCAGATCCAGGCGTCGCACATCACGGTGGAACGCAAAGACTACCTGAAGACCGACATCTCGACGGCGCTGAAGGAGATCCGCTCACAGCTCGAGTGTCACTCGGATCAAAACATGCACCAGGCCGAGGAGTGGTTCAAGTGCCGCTACGCCAAGCTCACCGAGGCGGCTGAGCAGAACAAGGAGGCCATCCGCTCCGCCAAGGAAGAGATCGCCGAGTACCGGCGCCAGCTGCAGTCCAAGAGCATCGAGCTCGAGTCCGTGCGAGGCACCAAGGAGTCCCTGGAGCGACAGCTCAGCGACATCGAGGAGCGCCACAACCACGATCTCAGCAGCTACCAGGTAGGAACCGCGGCTGCGCGGCCAGCTTGCGCCAGCGCCAGCGCCGCGCGTCCCCGACCCTCCCGCGCGCGCCTGAGCGCCCTCTGTCGCGCTCCCTGGTGGCCGCTCGCCAAGGCGCGCGGGTGCCACAGACCCAGTTCGGCGGTGGTCGAGTGGCCTCCTGGCCCGTCTCCTCCGCGCCCTGCCCCCGCCTACTTCCTGCAGCGGCCCACAAGTCCTGACTTTTTGCAAAAGTGTGCTTCTTCTCTCGGTCCTTCTAGTTTTGCGCACTTCCGCGCTTAAAGAAGGTAAGTTGATAAGTAAAAAACTTTAGGATAGCTCAGGTAGAGACCCGGGCATCCCCCTCACCTTCTCAGCAGCGACTGCGTGAGATCTCGGAACTGGCATCATCCCCAAGGGAAGGGAGGACCTGGGCCGCCACGGGGCTTTCCGGGGCGCCTTTGTTCCGTTCTAAGTCCACTGGCCTCAGTGCGTGTTGTGCCTCAAAAATGTCTTAACGGATTTTGTCGGTTACTCCCTTAGCTGTAACAGGCGAAGAAGAGGGGGCTAGGAGCGAGCTTTGCAGGGTCGGCAGCGCAGGGGTGGGGGCGGGGAGGGAGGACAGGGTGGGCAGGGGGTAGCCAGGGGGAAGCGGCTGCTCCCAGGAGGAGTCTACGAGGGCCTCTCTCTGTTCTAGGACACCATCCAGCAGCTGGAAAATGAGCTCCGGGGAACCAAATGGGAGATGGCGCGTCATTTGCGAGAATACCAGGATCTCCTCAACGTCAAGATGGCCCTGGATATCGAGATCGCTGCGTACAGGTACTGCAGAGCGCGGAGCGGCCGGAAGGCTCACCGCACTGCGGAGGCGGCTCAGGCAGCGACGCGGCCCCTGAGCAAGAGCCGGCAGGCCGCACGCAAGGGCCTGAGATCAGCGCCCGCTTTCCTAAACTAATGAAGAAAATATTCTCACGAGTTGCAAATGCGTTTTGATCACTTTTATACAGCTTAAAATAGAGAGAATATGAGTTGAAATAAAGTTGTAGACACTTGCAGGGGGGCACCGACTGAAGGCATATAGTTTGTGCTTTAACTTTTTAATTTAGAGACATATTTTTGGACGCTCGTGGCACACGTGAAGTTGTCGTTCGTCATATTTCCTCTGCTGGTTTCAGCAAAATCGTCAAGGGCAAACGCCAGAACATCCTATTTCTCTGTTACAGCTTACCATTGCCATCATGTGGCTAAGAATATACACGTATATATTTTACATATGTAGGCGATGCACATGTGTTATACTGTACTATAAGGTAAGCTACACGTCCAGAAGTAGGACCCATGCCCTTCTTACCTCTCTGCAGCGAGGTCTATAGCAACATCAGGGGCAGAAGCACCCACAGCTACCTACACAGACACAGAGAGGTGGGATCTCTTTAAGATGGAGAAAGTGACCATGTGTCTTCATGCCACTTTGCTGGTGACAGAATTCAAAGTACAAAATCCTGCACTTAGCAGTTTTCTCTTCCCATTAGGCAATTATAACAAGAATAAATTGCACTCTCCTTTTTCAGGAAAACTCCATACTGAGTAGACATCTTACCACTAAAATTGCAGACCAATTTACAACGATACCTAAATTATATTTTGATGCAGCCCAAGTTATAAAAGCATGCTTAATATTATTGTAAAATTTTTTTGAAACTGCATTTGCTTTTTAAAATAATACATATCCTGAAGTCCAAATTCTCAAGAAGACCACTAAAGGATTTGGGGTAGGGATTGTTTTGTGCTGTTTTGTTTGCTCTGGAAGTGTCTTGGTCACTAGGGGGCTTTTTGGCACCAAGCGCATCAGAGCTGCAGAGTAACACTTTGCGGCTGGGTGTGGCTGGTTGACTACTGGGGGGGATTAGTTACTGCAGAGGTCCAAGCGAGTCTGTCTCCATCACAGCACATTAATGAAATAACAGGAGGCACTGCACTGGCTTGGAAGAATCTTTTCCTCATGAGATTCTATTTTTCACAAGTAGCTACTATGTTCTTGAATAGCATGATGAGGTTCTGAGACCCAATTGGATTTTAATTATGTCTTATTTTCTTTGATTCCCTCTTAGGAAACTCCTGGAGGGTGAAGAGACCAGGTTTAGCACATTTTCAGGAAGCATTACCGGGCCGCTATATACACACCGGCCACCCTCAGTCACAATATCCAGTAAGATTCAGAAAACCAAGGTGGAGGCCCCCAAGCTAAAGGTGCAACATAAATTTGTCGAAGAGATCATAGAAGAAACCAAAGTGGAGGATGAAAAGTCAGAAATGGAAGATGCCCTGACGGCCATTGCCGAGGAGTTGGCGGTTTCCACCAAAGAAGAAGAGAAGGAAGGAGAGGCAGAAGAAAAGGAAGAGGAACCAGAAGCTGAAGAAGTAGTGGCTGAGAAGAAGTCCCCAGTGAAAGCTGCCGCGCCTGAAATTAAAGGAGTGGAAGAAGAGGAAAAGGAAGAAGAGGAGGAGGAGGAGGAAGATGAGGGTGTTAAATCTGACCAAGCTGAAGAGGGAGGATCTGAGAAGGAAGGCTCGAGTGAAAAGGATGAAGGGGAGCAGGAAGAGGAAGGAGAAACAGAGGCAGAAGGAGAGGTAGAAGAAGCGGAAACTAAAGAGGAGAAGAAAGCTGAGGAGAAGAGTGAAGAGGTGGCTGCCAAGGAGGAGCCAGCCGCAGAGGCCAAGGCAGCAAAGCCAGAGAAAGCCAAGTCCCCGGCAGCAAAGTCCCCCGTGGAAGAGGCGAAGCCGAAAGCAGAAATGGCAGCAGGGAAAGCAGAGCAGAAAGAGAAAGTGGAGGAAGAAAAGAAAGAAGTCTCCAAGGAAGCTCCCAAGGAAGTGAAGGTGGAAAAGAAGGAGGAGAAGCCAAAGGAGGTGCCAGAGAAGAAGAAAGCTGAATCCCCAGTGAAGGAGAAAGCTGTGGAGGACGTCGCCCCCAAGCCAGTAAAGGTGAGCGTGGAGAAGGAGGCCAAAGAAGAGAAGCCTCAGCAGCAGGAGAAGGAGAAGGAGAAGGAAAAAGAGAAGCCAGGAGAGGAGGGAGGCAGGGAGGAGGAAGGGAGTGGCCAAGACTCGAAGGAATCCAGGAAGGAAGACATAGCTGTGAATGGGGAGGTGGAAGGAAAAGAGGAAGAGGAGCAGGAAACTAAGGAAGCTGGCAGTGGGAGAGAAGAGGAGAAAGGTGTGGTCACTAATGGGTTAGACATGAGCCCGGCAGATGAGAGGAAGGGGGGTGACCAAAGCGATGGGAAGGTGGTGGTGACCAAAACGGTAGAAAAGATCACCAGTGAGGGGGGCGATGGTGCTACCAAATACATCACGAAATCTGTAACCGTCACTCAAAAGGTCGAAGAGCATGAGGAGACCTTTGAGGAGAAACTAGTGTCGACTAAAAAAGTAGAAAAAGTCACTTCGCACGCTATAGTGAAGGAAGTCACCCAGAGTGACTAAGAATGGGGTCCATCGCAAAACGGTTAAGCCATATGACAATTTCAAAATGCATGTGATTGACAGCTTCAACACAGAATGGGTTCTCCCATGGGGGCTCCGGACATCGTATTTTACTTTGTGCAATACGAGGGAACTGCATGCGAGCTCAGGGTGCCCCCTCCTCAGTCTTTGGGGGACTCAAGTGCATGATATTGTATCTGGGGAATTTGCCAATTCCCTAAGCTGTTGGAAGGGGGGCACTAAGGGGGGGATATCTTGAGATGTATTATGCAAAGTACCAACTGAGCCAAAAATAATAAGTGAAACACAGAACTCTTAGCCTTAAGAAAGCTATATAAGAATAATTATGTTTACCTCACTGGTGCATTTAAAATGGACTTCTGCTCATGGGAGAACCTCGCTGACATGCACAGTTTGCAAACTTATGTTGATAGATGTTAAATGTCACAACAGTATTTGCTCAATAAAGGTCATATATTGGAAACATGGTCAGTTGTTTGTGTTGTATCCCAGTGAAATCTCTGATACCTGAGGTTCTCTCTCCGTGGACTAGATTATTTTGGGGAATTATGACAAGCCTGTCTTTCTCATCCCTTTCCCTCAGAGTGTTCCCTTTTGAAAATCAATGGCCAAAGACATTTTCAGGTGTCAAAAATCTCTACTTAGCCCAACCTTCACCCCACAGTTAAAAATTTTATTTCTGAAACAAAAGTAAAAAGCATCCGATACAAAAGGAGTTGTGTGTAGACAGCAGTGTTCCATCTCTAAATGTTTCCTTCTCAAACCAGAGTGGGGAGAACTTCAAAACAAGAGTGGAAAAAGGGAGTCACGATTCGTGATTTGGACTTGAATTCTAGACCAAGGAAGTTGTGGAATTTTTATAACACTGTATCTGAAATCAGTAATTCCCCCAATAAGAAATACCCAGTCTCAGAGACACACCTTTGCTGCACACACACACACACACACACATACACATACACACACACACACACACACATTTGCTGATTTTTCATTAGATCATTAGCGATTTATACTTTCAATATTTTACTAATTGGGGGAAATAACGTCAGAAATAAATAGAACATTATTCTTGGGGAAAGAAAAAGAGAGAGGCTCTGGAATGGGCTATGTGTGATTTTAGCTGAGAAGAGCTAATGATAAAGCAAAAACTACCATCCACTTTTCCAAATGTATTTGCTTTTAACCTTTACAACTACTAATATATTAATAAGCATATAGCTTTTCCATACCCTTACCTTTCTTATTAGTAGGATCAACCCAATGATATATACTCTTTTTAATATTTCATCAAAATACCCCAATCTTAAAGTCTAAATATACCCAGGCAGCTCGCTGGTGATGGTACTTTTGTGACAAGGTATCCCAATTATTATCCTTTTGCCAATAGTGCTCAGAAATTTCGCTACATCTGCATATCATCTGTACAACAATTATTTATGTCTTTTCTTCAGAACAACTCATGTTTTATTTCAAGACACTTATTTTTCTAAAGCAAATAATACCATGACATCCAAAGTGAAGGAGAATTATTTACATATAGTCAGCAAAAACTGACTCCAGCTAAGTGGAACTCATAAATAAAAAGAGCATATTGGAAGGACACAGAGCAACTTCTGGAATGGAAAGGTCAGCAGAAGAGGCAGGTGCTGGGGAGGGCAAACTGCGTCAGCCTCTTAGGGACAGAAGCCCCAGGAACCATAGCCCAGCCACAGGGCCAGGTGAGTGCAAAGCTTTACACTGAAATTTCAAAAAGAGAGCGCCACATCCACCTCTCACTTTGCCACCTGCCCATGGAGACTGACAGTCCCACCAGCGCTGAATCCAGGGATGTACAGCCCCTCTCCCCTAAGAAAGTCTAGGAGGTGTTACCAGAAGTGAGAACCCAGACCGGATCTACACAATATGACCTATATAGGTGCATCAGCCTAGCTAGTAAAAATATAAACATTCCTGCAGCAAACAATCCCTTGCCCCTAAAGGGACCTCAATAAATGAGAGCCCAAATGTTGCTCTCAGGGACATAGGAACCCCTTTTGATAGTATACACTATTTTAAAATGGCAAGATTCAACCAGCAAAACTGCAAAGTCAGACTAGAGGTTTATTACATCAAGCCACACTTAGTTTTCAACTATCTCATTTTCTTTTCTAAGAAGGCATCTATGTTTTCTAAAGCACAGAATCATTATTCTGACCTCTTTAAATGTAGATCATTTCTTTCATAAACCATGCAAATGTTTCTAAGTAAATCAAATTGCTTGGCTGAGTCATTAAATAAAAAAAAATGTGTAAGGGCTGAGGAGATAGCTCAGGGGTATAAGTGCCTGCCTGTCAAGTGCAAGGTCACAAGTTCAACCCCTAGTACTGTTAAAGAAAAAAAAAAAAACCAACTATAGTGCCTGCTTAGGCAGACACAGGGGCCAGGGTTTCAATCTCCAGTGTGCCGTGCCAGCCCTGCCCCCGCCCCAGGACACTTTGAGATGGTGATTGAGACTGGGCAAGATGGCATGCACCTGTAATCTCAGCACTTGGTAGGCTGAAAACAGGTGGATCACTATAGTCTGATCTATGTAGTGAGACCCTATACAAAACACATTTTTTTAAACTTATTTTTCTTTTTCTTTTCTTTTTTTTTTTTTGAGACAGGATCTTGCTATGCAGGTCAGGCTGGCCTTGAGCTCACTTTTGCACCCCAGGCTGGTCTCGAACTCACACTGATCCTCCTGCCTCAGCCTCCCCAGTGCTGGGATTACAGGCATGCGCCACCACACCTAGCTGTACCAAATACATTTTTTAAAAATGTGTATTGAGGACAAGAGCCTAGAGACACAAAGGTCTTCTCTTCTAGAATTATTCTTTCACCAATGCCAATCACTGCACTACTGTTTAGAGAGAAAGCAACTTAAAATTCATGTTTTCAAATATATTCAACGATAGGAAGTAACTACATTTAAAGTAAACACAAGCTTCCAAATATGCAAAAAATTAGAGTGACCTTTCTCTGAGTACAAACAGCCCTTAACAACAGTGGCATTAAGCCATTGAAAAAACAGAATTTCTATTATGGTAGGATCTTGTTTTACAGATATTGTTTCATTTTAAATATTATGGAGGGTATCAAAGCTAATTAGTGCTCAGCTCTTAAGTATAAAGAAACATAATGTAAGACCAAAAAAATCCTCCCTCTGGGTCCCACAGGTGATAGCCTAACTGGGATTTTACCTGGAGTCCAGCTGCTGGTGGCTGGCACTTCACCCCACCCTGTCCTAGCCCTCCAATTCATCTTGAATTTCAGACCGAAAGAAGAAGTCAGAACCACAAGCACTCCATTTAATATGCCTCTCTCTTCATATTTTAAAAACTGATGCACTGTCCTTTCTTTACTGCACTGTTGGCATCATGGGAAGAATAAAAACTCAGATACAAAAATAAGTGCTGGTTCCTGTTACCGCACAGCTTGCAGTATACAGAAAAAGCGGCAGCCCCTTCTCTCACGGCAACTCTCATACTCCAGCGAAAAAGGAAAGTGTTATTTTGAGTGCATTTCCTTCTAGTGCCAGTCACTGCAGACAGTACTGAAACATTAGGGTGCTCGTTTCCACAACAAATAAGTTGGTTGTTCCAGTTTGGAACAAGTTCTTTTTTCCTGGTAGTTTATATAATATGCCCAAAAGAAAACAGAAGCTACTTCTAAGGGATTTTTTTTTTATTAGATCTACATGAAATTCCTCCACTCTGGGGATCCTCTGGCCTTAAAAACGTGCAGAACTTTGACAAAAGCATTGGATTAGAGGGTGAGTCTTGGGTTGTACCCAGCAAAATCACATACCTGAGGTGCAGTGCTGCCCCTGTATTTTCTGCCTCTTCTGTGTCCGGTGGGCTGTGGAGCTGACTGAGTGAGGAGGCATCTATGAAGGGATCTCGTGCTGCACAGGCACGACGCAGCTTATCAAGACCCATTGCCAAACACATTCAACGTTAAGTCAGACGAAAACTCCTGGGATACAGATTCTTTCATGTGGAGATAAGAAAATAATCAGTATTTTAATTTCCTCCTATATAATTTGATGCAAATTTTAATGCTGATGTTCACTGGAATACGTGCAGAAGACAAACAGAAGTGTGTTCATCGTAGGCACATCATTTGCACCAGCCCCAGGCACCTACATACCTGATCCCTGTGGAGAATCTAATCTGGAAAAGCCTTGCCGTATTCACCCCAGTAATCTACAGAAGCTAAGTAGACGCCCAAGGATCCATCTACCTAGTCACAGGGCTTCCACTTTTCTAGATGCAAATTACTTAAAGCCATACTGAGGGCTACAGATCAGTGCTTGCCTCACCCCCTGTGCATAACAACGCCCTGGGTTCAATCCCAAGAACTTCAAAGCAACAACAAAAAATAGTTTTGTGGGGTCTCTGAAGACAGCAGTAAATCCCTGAATCCATATTGTTGTACTCCACACTTATCATGTGGAGCTTTCAGAGTTCTCTCTGCAACTTCTTCCCCCCTCCCACCCACCTCTTGATGAAGGTAGGGATTGAACCTAGGGCCTTCAACTGAGCTGCAACCAAGCGCTGGGATTACAGGCATGTGCCACCACACTCAGTCTCAATTGCCATCTCAGCACTCCTTGGGGAGAAGGGCCGGTACTGCACACCACGGATAGAACCCTGGCCTGCTGTGCTCTGCCTAAACTGGTGCTTTAGTCCACTAAGCTATCTGGCTGGCCCTTTTTCATATATATATATATATATATATATATATATATATATATATATATATTTTAATTTTGTAACAGGGTCTCACTAAATAGCCAAGTTTCCCAGGCTAGACTTGAACTTGCAATCTTCCTGTCTCAGCCTCCCAAAGGCCTGAGATTGCAGGTATACAACTTCTTATTTATGGTATTTTTTTTAAGTGATAGCATCACAGCATCAATAACTTACTAACTTTAGGCAACAACCCTTAAATAATTTTCATCATTTTAATGGATGTTCTTGTTTTAGAGGAGAACAGAGTTGAAGAAGTTGGCATATTTGACATCAAAACCTTCTTTGAAAAGCTCTTTATAAGGAGAGTAATTATCCTAAAGACCTTGGTAGGAAGTTAGTCCACTGGTATTGCCCCCCCCCCACACTCACAAACACACATACCTCATACACCTGTACACTTGTACAGCAAGGCCTGGGGATAGCACTGAATCAAGGGTTCAAAAGTGCCATCCTCAGAAATCATACTGGGAGCTCCTGATCCTGGACCAATACCACAGAGCAGGGTCCAGTTCCAAATGTCATACATTCTATGAGGGAATGAAATATAGAATGAATATTAAATTTTTTTAAATAGCACAATAAAAGACACATTGCCATGAATTCCACTCAACATAACCTTTCTCATTTTGCATATGTTTATCCCATTGTTCTTGTCACTTTCTGAAACAATTCTGGAAGTCCTCTTCCATGTTTTCAGTTATGCTATCCTGGCTGCCTTGGAGTCCTGAATGAATTCAATGTGTTTACCTTTCTTGGTCATTTTGCCTTCGAGGAAGAACCAGGAGTCACACAGCGTCAGATCTGGTGAACCCGACGGATAAGGAAACACTGTGATGTTTTTATGAGCTAGGCTTTATAATGGTTAGAACTCAGCAACAGCATTCACTAAATTTTTCATTGCATCTTCTAAATATAATCACAGGGCTGGTGAGATAGCTCAGCAGTCTAAAGCCCCTGCTTAGGCAAGCTTAGGCAACCGCAGGGACCTCGGTTTGATCCCCAGCACCACACATTGCACCAGCCCCACTACCAGGGCAGACGGAGCTGGTCATGACATAAATAAAGTTTTTTTTAAAAGTTTTTAAATATAAATACAATCACAAAAGATAACTTTTTAGAAAGTGCCAAGAACAATGGAATACATACTTGAAGAGAGGTAGAACAACCTGAGAGAGGGAGGTTAGCAGCAATGTGTTCTTTACTATAATAATTTTTAAGTATTTAGTATATATTTCAGACACACCTTGCATCTTTGGGTTTCTCCTATCTCAAAGAAAGGAGACCGTGAATACCAGAAGAGATGCCAGTGAAATGGCTTTGTTACTAAATTAGTTCTCAATGTTGAAAGGAATTTTGGCAGAGAGTAAATTTACTGGGTTACATTAGTAGCTCCGAATAGCCTTAACTTTAATTGTTCACAGTGCTGTTCATAAACCACGGATTGCTTGAAAACACAGGGTAGTATTGTGTGAAGGGCTTTCTTCACCAGGCTATTTAGGAGACTCAAGCCACAGCAGGAATCATAACACCCTGCAGCCCTCATATGGGCTTGAAAATCTCAAGTATACTTTGGACCCTGAGCCAATGAGTTTACATCTTCCTTAGTTTATACCAAAATTTATTCTTAGGGAAGAAAGTTTCAGCTAAAGAGAAATTCGTGCTTCAGAAACTGGGGGGGTTAAAAATCGGAGGAGTGAAGAGTTAAAAATGACTAATTTATATCCATGTAATACATTTGAATATTCAAGAAGCTGAATGAAGTGGAAACTTTCCTCCTTTTTCTGCAGATTTCTTTCTAATCAGGGTTGTCTAGCTGCTTCAGAGTTGGACTTCTGAGTGGCCTAAATAAAATTACAAATGTAGGACTCACAGAACAAACTCTGTCAATGTTAATTTAAAAGGCAATAATTACAATGTCATGTTTTTGCCATGTCTGAGAAATGCTCACAAAAACTCAGCCTACAACAAAGTTTTAAGAAGTCAAAAAGTAAGTATCTTTGCAATATATATGTTTATATTGCATCAACTGAAGAACGGATAAAGAAGATGTGTTATTTTCACACAATGGAGCATTATTCAACTGTAAAACATGATAAATTCGAACCTTTTGTCAGTCATTGGATGCAACCAGAGAGCATGCTCTTAAGTGGAATAAATCAGACCTGCACGTACAAACATGGTATTGTCCCCTTAGTATGAGAATCTAAAAGAAAAAGGGAATCTGAAGGGTACAATAGATACTGGGAAAAGGGAATGAATTTACTCAAATGGAAAAAGCTGAGGAGAAGGACAGGAGAGGGAGTGGGGGAAAGAGATTTCTTTGTGTATGTAAGTAGAACTGTTTGGACACCTGTACTATGCATTTCTGCTGGTCTATGGAAAGAAGCAGTTAATGTTTTAATTTGTTTCATCTCGTTTTTTCAGTTGTTTGTAGTTTTTCTCTTCTTAATTTCTTATATATTTGGGGATTTTTTTTCTTTCTTCTTCCAATTTTACATGCATATGTCTGATGATATGAATAACTGGTTGAAAGACAACACTATGTATTACAATAAATACTATGAAATTCATATTATTTTATTAAGTGAAATTCTGTATCACTTATAATTTTTTATGTTTTAATTCTAATTTGTGCTCTCTTTAAAAAATAAAAAAATAAATGAATTTCAAAGAAATATATAAGTAAGGCAATTGCATGGCAAGTGATATAATATATACATTGGCAATTGGCAGGTCCAGGCAATTCTGAAAAAGAATGCCTTGAATATAACATGTTAGAAATTTGGACAAATTTGGAAACGTCACTTCGACATCCCACCCACTGTCATCTGTCACAGTCATAGTTTGAGATTGAATTCCTTTCCTGGCATCATTGATTTTGAAGCTTAACAATCACCACATCCCATAAACGCGCTGACCTTGTCCTCCCACGAGTTCCCTCCGTCCCCAGATGAGGATGAATGTGGCAACCAGCACAAGGCCCATCTCTGCTCTTCACCGACCCCCATAGAATGTACCATCAGTCTTCTAGTTTCCTTTCTCCTTGGCCATTGGCAAGGCACCTTGCCAATATTCTGTCACTGATGTACTTAGAGCATTTGTTCAGGGAAGCAAACATCTTGGCAAGAGATACCAGAATCAAATCCAGAGAAGGAAGACGAGTGGGGCCACCCATAGTGTCTTCCTGCTCCTTGAATTTGGTAAAGCAATGAAAGGTGGACACGATCTTACTGAAAGAGAAAAGAAGACTTGTTAAGAAATGAGAATAAGAAAGAAAGAAAGAAAGAAAGAAAGAAAGAAAGAAAGAAAGAAAGAAAGAAAGAAGAAATGAGACTAGGAACATTACCAAGGTCTGGTACCTGGCCCACACTCACCCTGGAATTCCATGCGTTCTCAGAAGAGAACACAGAAAGATGCTGCATATAAATCACTACCAAGCCGTCACTCCGTTCAGTTCAGAGCTCAGCGAGCCTGTTGTGATCCGTTTGATGACCCTTTCCATCAGTCCAAACCCCCATTGTCCAGGTGCTCCATGACAGCAGGGACAGTAACCTCCAGCCTGTCATTAAAATGCTGTGTCTGAAATGTCACACGGAGACCCTCTACACACTCAAAACCGTGTTCTCCTTCCATGTCTTTTGGTACCATTGGTCACACACGCCTTTGTCTCATATTATTTACAGGGCTTGAGACAGTCAGGGGTCACTCAAAACAGAGTAAAATAATCAAATGCTGGCAAGAAAGCCTGTAGGGCTCAGTGCCTGATCTGTGATTTCACAGTAGAATCAAATAAAGACATAAACAGGGTCCCAGGATAACACACAGTCCCAGAGTTAAAAACACAATAGCTACAAACACGTCCCAATGACACAGAGGCAAGCAAAACGCAACCTCCTGCACAGCTGCCTCTTCCTAGCAGTCAAAGCTCGCAGTGAGCCACCTGGGGCTGAGACACTGACACCCAGGTCAGACATTCAAGGGGAGTTTGAATCCCTCATTTGCACAGAGACCCTGGATGGCAGCTTTTGGCAGGAACCTTCCCTATGTTAGCTACTCCTCGTCATTATTCTTTGTTCTCTCGATCCCCTCTGTCTCCAGCAAAAGTCCCAATAATAAGCATTGCCTGGGGCTTACATTTGCTCTGGGTCTGGTCTCTTTCTCTTTCTGGAACCAAGAACCCAGCTTCCATAATGGGTTCTTCTCCAAAATTTCTGGAGGTAAACAAAACAACATAGGGAGTACAATATTGCTTCAGAGAACACAGACTGGGGGCACTGAATTAGAACCCGGGTTCAGGAGAGTCGATCTCAGCGGCTTTCTGCCTCACTCTAGAAACGTTGCACATTGCAGACTCACAGAGCCCAGCCAAGGCAGAGAGCCAAAGCAAAACTGAGCCCTGAGTCAGGCAGAGGCTGTTCAGGGTAGGGGCACCTGAGCAGCTGGGGACAGCAAGTGACAGGAAGCTGGTTCAGGTCATGAGCAACAGTGAGGAATCAGAACAGAGCAAGTGATAGGGGACGTGAAGCCCAGTGTGGGCGGCACAAGTGCCAGCTCTTACCCCCTTCTAAGCAAGGCTTAATAAAAAATCATTTTCAAGCTAACTCCTGGCAAGAAGACCAGTTTCTTATAGGAATCAAGTAGATTTTTTTATTCTCAGCTCTTTTTCATCTAGAGTTAGATGCGAGCACAGTAAGGGCGGTCACCCAGGAGGCAAGTGAAGTTTCACTGAGGATTTGGGCTATCTAAAAAAAAGACACAAAATGTATTTGGAAGGCTTAAAAAAAAATTTATTGAAAGTGCTAATGTTTAATCTTTGATCAATCTTGTATATCTATATCTATTAATCTAAACTGATTTGATGATGAAAATATGTATTACAACCATTGCTAAATTTTTCTTATTTTGAAATTCTGTACTATATGTACTCTTACTTGTTATTATTTTTCTATCTTTCTTTCTGCTATTTTTACTCTTTAAAATAAAATTAAATCTATAAAAAAATGACAAAATGTTGGCATATGTGCCAGGGCAGAGTCATGCCAGGAATGACTAGTCCTGTCGCTGTCACAGTAGTAAAATCTGCCTCTAGCTCAGTGCCATTAAAACACCTGAAACTCATATATTTCTCTTCAAATCAGAAAGTAGTTCTGGATGCAGCAGCACCTGCTCAAAGCTTACAGTCCCACCATGCACAGGACAGGCCCTCAACCTCTCCTTTCTATCTCCGGAAGTAGAGACTTAGAGAAGTGACTCATACATGTCAAAGTCAAATCACCAGCAGGCCCTACTGTATGCATTATTGAAGAATAGCTTTTGTTTTGTTTTGTATATATTTAGTACAGGATCTGCAGGGTCTCACTGCACAGATCTTTCCTGTTCTTGAGCCTCCCAAGCGCTGGAATTACAGGCACGTACCACCATGCCCAGTCTCAATCACCAACTCAAGGAGCCCTGGTTGGGGGAGCAACATGGCAGGCCTGGGATCAAACTCCCAGCCCCTGCATCTGCCCAAGCAGGGACTTTAATCTGCTGAGCTATCTGACATGCCCTTAACAATAGTCTTTAAATGAAAAGAATGTTTTACTTTTTAAATTCTAAGTGCAATGATTTTTCATTGTAAAATACTGGAATTGTATTCTACTTACAAGTATTCTTATAACTTTATTTTTCTGACTTTAAGGTTATTGTTGCATTTCAAAGTACTTCCTTCTGATCTCTTTTCTATGCATATAATGGATAAGGCTGTGATCATTCTGTGAATATCTGAAAATATCCATTTTTCCAGTAACAATAGAACTGTTCCTCGCTTTTTCCATGTTGTTCACCATGGTTACACGTTACATGACACTTAACATTTACCCTAACCCACCACTCAGGTAGCTCCCCCAGGGCACAGTGGCTCCTTTATTTCAATATAACTTCAAACTACTCAAATTATGAAAACAAATAAAACTGATTGACAATAACGTTCGGGATGACCACAATTTTTGTCATTGGCCCTCCATCAAAAGGCTTTTCTGCAAATATCTAGCAGATGCCAAAAGGCCACCAGGCCACACAGGAGGTATTCATTCCAGCCCTGGAAGTGAGTGAGCTGATATCGGGTTCATCCCACTTAAATCTGAGTCAGTTTAAGCAATCCGTGGTGCAACTGTTTTTGGTTCAAAAATAGATGCTTTGTAAAATCAGTGCTAGAGGCAAAGGTCAAGATGTAGGTTGCATGAAGTTGAGGGGAAATCCAAACTAAAAAAAAAATATGAGAGATAAAGGAAAGATCAGGAGAAGCAGGAATTTTTTTTTTTTATTCTTTTTTTTAGGGAAGGGTCTACAGAGTGTTCAGTGTCTCAGCACTAGATCGAACTCGTAGTGATCCGCCTGTTTACAGCCTCCCAAGAGCTGGGGTTACAGGTGCACACCTCCACACCCAGAGAAGCAGGAACTTTACCAGAACTAAAGAAAGCCTGGGGGGAAGGACTGGCAGTGTAGCTGGGGGAGATAAACACCTCTCACCCAGTGCACCCCATATCTATGGCCCCATCCCTTTTCAGATTCTCAAGGATTTGAGGCTCAAGGGGACCTTACTATTTATCATATATTTCTATATTATAAATATATTCACATTACATTTTTATACATAAATGTATGCTTAGTGTGTATTTATTAAAGGACAGGAAGCAGGCTAAGCCCTTTTCCTGAAACAGCTTGTTTAATTTCATCACTGCAACCTCTCTATGATATAGAAAGCACAAAATCCCTAACAGCTAAGGAAGCTGAGACTAAGAAAGACAAATAACCCTTCCAATGTCACAGAATGAGTGAATGTCACAGAACAGACCCAAACCATGTGTCTCTGACACATGCTCCTGACCCAACACCATAGACTTTCTCTATAGGACATCTGGTCCAACACTTGGGATCTTCCAGTTCACTTCAAACATTTTGCCAGTATTAAAAAATCTTTACAGACAAGGATTGTCACCAACTGAGGCAACCTATTCCATTTTGAACAGCTTTGAATTCATTAACTTATTCATTCAAAACTATTGGTAAGACAGGCATAGTTTCAGGTCCTGGGATGTAGCAGGGAACAAACTAACTCCCTGCCTTTGTGGAGCGTATCCTCCTGCAGAAGGAAGTAGGAAAAAGCCAAAAGAAAATTACGAGGGATTCAAGGGAGAAAGTTGCTTTGGAAAAGGAGTAAGTAGGAGGTCAGGGGCAGCGGCACAAACCTCAGGTCCCAACTAGGCAGAAAGCTGAGGTTGGAGGATCACTTGAGCCTGAGGGTGGAGGACAGCCAGGGAACACAGTGAGCCCCTGTCTGAAAGAAAGGAAGAGGTAAAGGAAATAAGGGACCGAGGGAGATAGAGGGAGAAAGGGAAGGTAAAAAGATTATGACCACTGCATGTTCTGCATATTCTCCCTTACATTTTAAATTTTCCCTAGATAAATTAGAGACCCAATAGGTGCAATGTTGTAAGGGCTGTGAAGATAGTTACACACAGCGCAGACTCAAAAAAAAAAAGCCTTCAGCAAGAACTCAAATACAAACAAACGCTTGTGAGAGGCACTTTCTACCTTGCTGGTGGTTACTGTAAATAGTAACACCTCTATGAAAATCAGTATAGAGATTCCTACTCCACTTCAGCCCACTGTTTCCCATCTTTTTTTTTTTTTTTTTTTTATCTTTTTGAGACAGGGTTTTGCTATGCAGTTCAGGCTGGTCTTGAGCTCAGGTTTGTAGCCCAGGCTGGTCTCGAACTTGCACCAATCCCCCTGCTTCAGCCTCTCAAGTGTTGGGACTACAGGCACGCGCCACCAAGCCTGGCTGTTTCCCTTCTGAAGAGTGCATGGCATCATGCTACAGTGCTGCATGCGGATCTGTGATCACAGCAGCACAGTTCAGTAACACTGAAACTTGGAAGCAACCGAATACCCACCAGCCAGAGAACAGATGAAGAAAACATTGCTCTTCTATGAGAAATCCAAAGTATAAATAATTTAAAGAGCAAAATAAAAGGCAGATGATAAGAAATATAGGAAGGTAGACTTCGTGATCTAGGGATGGGAGATGTGGAAGGAGGCAAGTGAAAGGACGAAGATGCAATATTATATGAGCCAATTTCCTGTGATGGGGTCATCGTTATATATCGCAAACATGCACTGATGGGAAGGAAAAAAGAATAAAGCTCTTCACTTTATTTAAGGAATAATAACAAGAAAAACTCCAGACAGCTTTGCACAAATGCAATTTTAAAAACATTTTTGGCCCACCACTGGTTGAATCCATGGACACAAACCCCACAGATCCAGAAGGCTGACTGTGTGAGATGTGTAGCTGATATTTATAAAATGTACTCAGATATCCACGAGAGAATCCATTTCAGAAACAAATAACAAGCACTAAGGCTCTGTATCAGGTATTCTGCTCCCATCACTGGGACAAATACCCAACACCCAGAATGAAGGAAGGAAAAGTTTATTTAGGTCACAGTTACTGGAGGTTTCAGTCCATACTGTGCTGGTTCCAAGGCAGAGTGGCACGGGGCAGAGGGCAACCTTTCATGGCAGCAACAAAGAGCAAGAGAACCAAAGGAAGCGACAGCAACAGTGGCAACATAGAGGAAGTCTGTCTCCCTTAGGCTGCATTCAGGCTCTCCTTCCCAGGTTGGGGGAAGTACTCACACCCATAATCCCAGCAATACTAAAACTCATAATCCCAGTGTAGCATGAGTTAATCTCAAACTCTAGAAGTCCCCACCCCATGACTGCATGAGGCTTTGGGGGGACAACTAGACATAAAACATGACAGGCTCTAGGCAAAAATATGTTTGGTATGCTTGCAGAGCCACCAGGGGGTCTGGCTGGCAGGAATAGAATTGACAGGGGTGTTGGATGGCGGAGCCAGATGAGGCCTGATCGAAGAAGGCCTTGAAGGCCATGGGAAGTGCATGTCTTCAGAGGGTCTTGAGCAAAGGAGCAACACAGGTAAATACTGAAGGAATCACTCTGGTTACCATACTGAATCTGCATCATGAGGCAGGAGGCGTTGAAAATGAGAGCCAGTTCCAAGGCCACTTCAATAATCTCTGTAAGGGATTGGGTGTCTAGGACCCAAATGATAGCATTGAAAATGGGGAGAAGGGCTGGGCACTTTGACATGTTTTGAAAATCAGGTCCATAAGACTTTCTGTTGGGAAATTGGAGTAAGAGAAAAGAGAAATCACAGGTCACTCCTGATGGCCTGGGCATTTGATGGGGTGGGGTTTCCACCTATTAAAATGGAAATTACCAGGGAGAATTAGAAGTGGGCAGGAATAAGGAAGACAGGAAATGAGGACCCTGGCTTTGCCCTGGGAAGCTGATAGCCTTGAGACACTATAGTGAAAATGGCACCTCAAGTACAACAAATTACCTGAAATTCTATGCCTTTTATCTTACCATAAAATGTGTGGAGTGTGTGTGCCCACCCCTCTTTGTACTGTGAGAAAGAGGACAGTGCTTTTAAAAGCAATGCACCCTATGAAACCCCAACTGGGTGATGGTGATCATTTTTATTATCACTGAAATTAAAATATCAACTGTGAAGAATGAAAGGAATGAACAGATGGGGAACTGGGCCCCATATGGACAGTAGGATGAGGACAGAGGAAAAAACAAGCCTGGGTACAGAGATACAGAGTGAATGTTTGGCTTTGGCGGTGGAATGCGGTGGGTGTTGGAGACGACAGTGCAGAGATGCTGCGCTGGGTTACTCACAACCTCCATGCGCGTGTTTCCACCGCTCAAAGCTTTTATTATGAAGCTTCACAATCAGGTTCTTTCCGGCCACGAGGATCTTCCTTTACTCCCTAGGAGCTAAAATCAACAATATCTCTAAGAAGAAACAGCTGATTTTATTCCATTCTTCTTTAGCCCCTTGCTTCCATAGATGGCATCCTCAATACTTGGATGTATGTATACATGTCTTTCCAAGTCAACAAGGGAACTTAGGTTGAGCTACTTCATGCGTTAGCTACTATGTGGTCAGTAGCAAAATCTGAAACCCCAGGAAGAAAGAAAAAGAGGAAGAGTCTATGTTAAATGGTACAGATCTGTCCATGCTGTACCAATGTTGTGCAGTTACTATTTCTTTCTCATGTACAGTGTCCACTATCAGCCCAGAAGGAGAAGAAAGAAGGAAGAGGGGTCATTTCCAGGCGGCAGTGCTGCATGGCTCAAGGAGAATACATTGGAGCCTGAGAATCTGGCCCCTGCTCTGCTGAATCAACGACAATGCCTTTGGCAACTCGATTTCCGCCCCTGAATCTCAGTTTCCTCCTATACGAAATAATTTATTTCTTAGGCAGGTTCTACGATTTTGAAGTTCCCTAATTCTTTAACACATTACATTCAAGAAGACATTTTTTATTTTGTTTAAAAAAGCTTAGAATACTGAGGGAGAAAAAGCCTCAGCAAGCCAGGTGTGGTGGTGCATGCCCATAATCCAGCCTCTTGGGATGCTCGTGCAGGAGAATCACAAGCTCAAGGCTAACCTGGGAAATTTAGTGAACCCTATTTCAAAATATAAAAGAAAATACAGGGCTGAGAACATGGCTCAGTGGTCGAGTACTTACCTAGGGTCCCCGAAGTCCTGGGTTCAGCCCTTACCACTGCACACACAAACACTTGCAAGATTCGTTTCCAAGCACTGAATTCTCCCCTTCCTCACATTTCTGAGTGCAGCCTCAAATGTACCATGACAAAAGTTGGCCCATGACATTGTCCTGGTGCCACAAGCTGCTATAGCTTCAATCTTCCAAGGATTTGAGAAAGTGGACCTCCAATCAATCAGTGCTATGATTTGGGTGTCCCTCAAAGGCCCACTCCCATGCTGCTTCCAGAACCTTTAAGAAGGGAAGCTCAGAGGGAGCAAGTCATTGGAAGACTTGTCTATAGAGAGGACACTGTGACGATAACCCCTTCCTCTCCCTTCTACTTCCTGGCTGACATGAGATAAGCAGCATTGGCCTACACCTGCTCCCCAACACAACAGGCTGCTTGCTACAGCCCCTAAAGCAATACGGCCAACTGACCACAGAATCCAACCCTTGAGACCATGGGTAAAAGTAAACTCTGCCTTTTTGACATTGATTATCTCATATATTTTGCTACTAGAATGGAAGAGTGGTTAATACAGCTGGTCTCTCAGATCAAAACCTTCTTGTCTCCCAAATTCTACCATAACTGTGTCTTGGTTACTTTTGTCTTATAGCTGGGACAAAATACCTGATACCCAAAATTAAGGAAGGAAAGCTTTATTTCATTCACAGTTTGTGAGGGTTTCAGTCTATACTTGGCTGGCTCCAAAGCAGAGTGGCACATGGCAGGGGGAAACAGTTCGTGGCAACAGAACACAGCAAAAGCAACAAAAGCATAAAAGGAGGAGCAGAAAGAGCAAGCCCTGTCTCCTCCTTACATTGTATGCAGATTACCCTCCTCCAGGACAAGTGTAGCACTCATATCCATGATCCCAGAATTGGACCATGAATCAGTCACAAACTCTAGAAGCCACCCCATGACTGCATGAGGCAGACAGTCACAGAGAGCTATTGGAGGGTTTTCCGGGGGGGACACCTCGACACAAACCATGACGAACTACATGCAAACGTCTATGTGAACACCAACACACCATCCCCACCATGACCGCCTGCTCACCAATCCCTGTCACTTCTCATCTACACCATACTGATACTCTCCTAACTGGTTTTCCAGTCTCCACAGTTGGTCCCACAGCTCATCCTTAACACAACGACCAGAGCAGACATTTTAAAACATGAGTCCCATCTTCACTACACTGGGTGACTGGAAATCCTCCAGTGGCTCTCTGTGACTGTCTGCCTCCCACACTGTGATATCCAAAGTCCTCACCAGGTCTAAAAAGCCTTGCCTCCTCTGCTGACACCCCTCAGGCCTCAGCTCATGCCACTCTCCTCCTGGCCTCCTTTCCTCTCCTCATGTTGCCCTCTGCCCTCTCATTGCAATACACTGCAATGCTTCCACCTCAAGACCCCTGGACTGAACATTACCCGTTACACACAGCCTTCCACTGTCCTTATTATAGGTCTCAGCCCAGTGATGTCAGCATGGAGAAACCTTGGGTGGATCAGCACAAAATGCCACACAACCTTCATTCCACTTTCTATTACAGCTCCTATCATGTGACATGGCATAGGCTTGTTGAAGAAAGTCGCCTGCTTCTATGCAAACAAGAAATTTATATTTTAAATGCTATGTCTCTAGGGCCTCAGGAAAGCACTTGACCCCTAATAAATGCTTATGAAGTCATGGTTGAATGAATAAGTGAATGAATGAATAAATGAATGAATTGAAATCTAAAATCTTTATTAGGAGACAGTGTCATGTCAATGCTGGCAAAAACTGACCAGTGTTTTTCAGTGCTGGCCTCTTTCCTCTGCCTGAGATCAGTATGGTTAGGGGTCACTGCCTCTGTGGGCTCCTGCCCAGGTCCTCCTGAGATCAATGTAGGATCCAGAGAAGTTTCTACTGCACATTTCCTAAACAATACAACCCAGCCTGGGAGAAAGGACACGTATTTTATGAGTGATGATTACTTGAGATCACTAGCCACCCATGAAGCGAGACAGGCACCTTGGGGGGCAACTCCTGTACTAATGCATCCTCAGAGGGGTCCTTCCTTCTTGATTAAGCAGAGACTCTGGAAGAACTTGCAGAATCCCAGCCAAGGTCACCACACCACTCTAACTCATCCTTTTAGGCCAATTAGAGTAAATTTGGCTCATTATAGCAATTGAGCAGTGCATGCCCAGGAACATTCAGGCCTGCTTTCTTAACCTTAACCATTGTCCCCTCTTAAATTGTAACTTTAAGCCTAGCTTGCTTAGCTACTCATGTCTTAAACCAAGCAGGCTCCAAAGTGCGTCTGCCCGTGAAGTGCTTCCCTAGGTGAATCTGTATAGCCCCTCTGGCCACTCAACCCCAATAAAACCCCCAAGTTTCCTTACTCTTTGGGGAGTGCATTTCTTCAACTAACCCCAGTGATCCCCGTGCTTGCTACAGCCAATAAACCCACTGGTTGTGCTCTGACCAAGACGCAAAAGCAAGATGCTTACAGAGCTGTCTCATTGGTTGTTTTCCACAAGGCTCTTTTTATAAAAATGTAAGCTATAGAAACATGAAATCCTGTGAAATTTTGTGGCCAAGGTTGAGGAAGACACTCTGAGACCTGCCAGGCCTGTATATTTTCATCTGTGTTCTATCCTGCCTGCCCCCACTCCGTGCTTTGTGCCTCTTTCTAGCAAGGTTCTGGGCAGCAGAACATCACAAAGCTGGGGCCCAGTGGCCTTGACTCTGTGATCCTCTAGC
>PVKN010008030.1:0-25703 GCA_004027915.1 Capromys pilorides
TCAGACTGACCTTGAGCTCACTTTTGTAGCTCAGGCTGGTCTTGAACTTGTACTGATCCTCCTGCCTCAGCCTCCCAAGTGCTGGGATTATAATTGTACACCACCACACCCAGCATTAGTCTACTCTTCTGCTCCTCACCTTCGCCCACAATCTTCCCAGCCCAACTCACCCCACATAGACCCCCACCTTTTCAAACACCAGGGGCTTCAGGGCAGGGCCTTTGCTCCAGATCTTCAGGGATTCCTGTAGTTCTTTCAACTGTTCAGGGTCTGTTGGGGGAGTAAGTGCTGGTTGTCCTTACTCTACTCCTGTGTTCTTCCTGGAACTTGGTACCTATTCTTGGTGTCTACCAAGACTGTCACTACTTCCTGATCAAACTAAAGAGCCCACTAATTGATGCTAGTCTCTTCTCCAGCGTTCCCCATTCTCAGCATGTGCACGCACCCATATGGTTGCCTATAGCTGTACATCCCCGGGCTTTTTTATTCTAATATTCTCCCATTCTCCCAACAGGACTAGAATATGCAGTAAGCAATGGGAGAGGAGCCCCTAGTGGGGCCAGAAGATGGGGCTAGAGAGAGGCAAGGCAAGAGGGCCTAAGAGGTAGTAAGTTGGTTGTAGGGACCCAAGACCCCATCTTCTTTCTGCAGCATAGACTGAAGACAGGATCAAACCTTCAAGTGGCAGGATGTGGGCAGGACCAGGAGTCTCATCAGATTCAGCTAGTTCCCTAGCGAAGGTAGGGGCCAGATGTGGGGAGTCAGTCTGTAGCAGGAACTTCAGCAGCGCCCTGAGTGCGATCTGATCTGATGATCCAGGCAGCTCATGCATCTGAGCGTACAAGTTGGCAGCTGCCATTATGTAGAGGAGGTGCAGGTCCTACAGCCAGACCAGAGCAGAAGCAGATGTATGGGTGGGAATGAGCACATATGAGAGGATGGGGTGGGGCCCACTGCCCATCTGTGGGTCTGTTGAGTGTTTGCTTCACATGTGGATACACATAGGTACACAAACAGGGCTCTCATCACCACCTATATCAAGGCTCTCCAGAGGACCCCCACTCACTTGCGTGATGTCAAATTTCAGGGGCTGGGGACACCGTTTGGGACCTGACCAGAATGGAGTTCCATCCTCATGCACCTAAGGACACAGAAGCTGTTAAGTTCAGTCTAGTCACCCCAAGTCCTCAGCCACTCAAACCCTAAGCACCCACTTTTTTGGCTGACTTCAGCAGCCATATGATGTCATCACAGAAGCGTAGTTTCCAGTGGCCAAGGGCCCACACGACACAATCTTGCCAGGTTTGTGGGCGCGCTTGTAGGACACCCCGCACCAACTGTATTGAGGTCAGCATCTGTGGCTCATCTACATCTTCCAGGGAAGTAGAGGCCCTGCTGAAAGAGGAGAGAGTTGGAGGCTGAGCCCTGAGCTCAGAGCCCTGAATTTCCCTTCACGTCTGTTGGGGTGCTTACTGTTGGTAGCGGTTGATGGTCTCTGCAGATAGTTGGAAGAGTCCCTCAAATTCATTCCGAGCCCACTGTGCAGGAAGGAGGACCATGAGCTGTCAGAGAAGCAGGTCTGCACCTGAGGGCTGAGCCTGGTGGGGTGGCCCACACTTACCTGCAGACTATGCTTGTATGTGCTAGGGAAGTACCGCACAGTGCACACAGGGGTGGGGGCATCCTCAGAATCTTCAGCTGAGGCAGGGCCTTTATAAACCTCAGTCACATGTGGCACAAACACTGAAGCACTGCCCTTTGTGCCTTCTGTGCCTGCCTCTAGCAGTGGCTTCAGGTAGTGGATGCAGCGAGCAGCTAGGTAGTGCCCTGGAACGGGAACAAGAGGTCAGAGTGGGACTGGCACAGACTTGGGCAAGGTGCTGAGCTCTGAGTTAAACACTCACGGGCCTCGAAACTGTCCACGGCAGCAAACACACCATCTACACAGGAGAAGAAGTTGTCATCATAAATGTTTTCTGTGGTATGATCCAGGACTTGTGTGTGCACAGTCACCTGTAAATCTGGGTTCAGATCTCGAGTAGCTGCTGCAGCTACCTCTGCCTTGGGCTTCTGAAAACATATTGGGTACCAGAGCATTATGAGAAGGTTTTTTTTTTTTTTTTTTTGCAGAACCAGGGATCAAACGCAGAACCTTGCACCTGCCAGGCAGGCACTTATGTCCCTGAGCTATCTTCCCAGCCCTGAGAAGGTTTTCTTTTTGGGTGACTCAGGCTGCCTTAAGGGTGGGTGTGAGGACTGAACCACTGTCCCCTGTGCCTGACTGGGATTGCCCGCATAGGCACTTAAACCACTGCACTAACCAAAAAGCATTATGGGAGGGCAATATAGACCCAAATGTAGGAGGGGCTGGCACTTACACCAATGTCTCGGGGCCTGAAGAGGAACTGACGGCTGAGGTTGGAATGCTCAATGTGGTCCATGTCGACAACAGTCACACCTCCAGTAGCTCCAGCTCCCAGCCCCATTAGGGCAAAGCCTTTGAGTAGCTCACAGCCAATGGCACCAGCACCCACCTATTGTGAGGAGCAGCTTTAACTGGGGGCCTGAACTGGTCCCCCCAAAGATATACCCACCTTCACCCCATAGCTCACCAGGAGGTAGCGTTGCTGACTCAGTGTCTCCTGAAAACCAGCCCCAAACACTGCAATTTGCCCATCATAGCGACAGTCTTTCTAGAGGACACAGAGAGGGAGCTATGCTGTCAGCCTATGCTGCATCTCTTTGTTTCATCCAGGACCTCTGGATCATTCTTCGTGCTTTTCCTCCAACCCTGAGTTTGGATAAGGTTTACACTCCCACCCCAAGTCTCACCAGAGCACAGTCCTCAGGACTGGGAAGGAGTTTCTCATCTTCTGGAAGACAGTCAAGGGCATCAAAGTACAGCCACTGGTCCAGGGGCATGAACTTTTTGGAGATTGCCTAGGGGCCAACACTTCTGTCTGAGGGCATTTGTCAACTCCTAAGCCCCTCAGATCCAGCTGAAGCCTGCACCTAGGTTGGTGAACCCTCTAGGGCTGGCACACACTGACCCACGAGTCCCCCCATCCATGCCCTTCCCTGTTTGTGTCTACCTTCAAGACTTCCTGGGCAGCCACTGCTCCTAGAATGGCTGCCATGGGGCTCAGGACACCAGTACTACTCAGGGCCACTGTCCGCAGTAGTACCTCATCCAGAGGCTCTTCTGCCCCATTCAGTGGTCCTAGGTCCTGGGCAAGGGTTACCATGATCTCTGCATCAACCTATGAGATGGGTCTCTGTGGGTACAGCACCTCTAATCTGAGTGCCACCCTCCACACAAAGTCTTCAGACAGCCAGCAAGCCATCCTGTTTCATATAAGAAAAAGCAGAAGCCTTAAGAGGAGGGCCTGGCACAGTTACCAGCCAGGGCAGCACCACCAGAGGTTGCTGAACACAAGACAGAAGCCTGGAAGACTATCAATCTAGGTGCAGTTTCTAGTTTGATTAGAAAAGAACTGGCTCACAAAGCTATGCACCTGGTACTTTCATTGCCCCACTGTCTAGTCTAAAGATAGTGGTAGGCTGGGGAGATAGCTTAGTGGCACAATGCCTGCCTAGCAAGTGTAAGGTCATGAGTTTGATTCCTGGTACAAATAAATAAATATTTTATTTTATGAGGGGGGACCAGGATTTGAACTCATGACGTTGCACTTGCCATGCAGGTACTTGTGCCACGGAGCTATCTCCCTGGCCCCAAATAAATAAATATTTTAAAAAGAGATAGTGGCTTTCAGCTGGGTATAGTGGTACATGTCTATAATATTAGTTACTTGGGAGGCAGAGGCAGAAGGATTGCAAGTTTGAGGCCAGCCTGGTTAACTTAGTGAGGCCCTATCTCAAAACCAAAACAGAGAGCTGTGTGCATGGTGGTGTACACCTCTGATCTGAGCACTGAGAAGGCTGAGACAAGAGGATTACTGAGAGTTTGAGGCCAGCCTGGGCTACATAGTGAGAACCTGTCTTTAAAAAAAGAAGAGAGAGAACTCACCTAGCATGTGGCACAATATCTTAAATACCCTAGATCATTCTCCACAGCAACACACCCCAAAAGATAATGGTTTTCATGTCCTCTTTTAGAGTGAATGCACTGCCTCAGGGGTATAAATGTGAACCCATGACTGGTCATAGAGGTGAGGTTTGGTAGGTGAGACTCCAGGCTGGAGGTGGTGCTGTAGCTACTCACAGGGTCCCAGGGCTGCAGCGGCCGTCTATAGATTTGCTGGAACTTGTGTAGCGCACGAAAGGCTTGATGCAGACAGTGGGCTCGACAGACTTCCTGGGCCCCTGGAGCCACAACACGGGGCTGTAGCAGGGCTCTGTCCAGGGGCTTCTGCAAAGGGCAGTTCCGTGTCAGGTCCAGACACTGCCTGCTACCACCACCCCTGAACCCCTCCGCACCCCGCACCCCTTCAGATGCACATGCACTCACATGTCTCACAGTCTCAGATCTCTTGACTTCAGTGACAGCCCCACCGTGTAAATAAGGGGAAAAAGTTGATGTGTCCCCAATCTCCAATGACTGATCCTCTGGGAAAGATCCAGTCTATAGGTTAGGACCCTTGAACCTGAGTGGGTCTCACTGCCATCCTGCCTCGCATAATATATGTCCTATACCTTGCTATACCCTGGGAAAAGGGAAGAGGAAGCTTGTTCCAAGGATTGGGTACGTGCATTCCATGGGGGTGGTGGGGGGTCAGCTTACTCCGCACACGGATGGGTCGGGGAGAACAGTCATTGAGCTCAACCATGCCCTTGATGCCTGAGAAAGTCACCAAGTCCCCATCACTGAAAGAGTGTTCCTTGTCCTCTCTTCTCAGAGTGAGGATGCCAGGGAAGCCCTGAGTGAGAGGCGGCCTGGCTCAGAGATGCCCATACCTGCCTTGCATAGGCCTTGGCAACATTTTCTGGCCAGCAGGTAAATGTTCACATCCTTGCACTTACCTGGGTGATGTGCTGGATGCCAGCTGTCAGGGGTTCTGCCTCTGTAGGATCTTGTACTGTGAATTCCTCACCAAAGTCACAGAACAACTGCCTAGTATGAAGTGGTAGGGGTCACTGAGTTGGCTCATTGTGATTAAGAACAGGGAGTACTAGGAGAGACGCAGAGGTCTCAGATTGAAAGAGAAAGACCTGGAAGCTAGAGTTTGGGGGTGGGGTTAGTACAGCAGACCTGTAGGCTAGGGTGAAGGAACAAGAGAGATAGAACTGCAGGCCAGAATTGGAAGGGATGATGGAACAGACCTGAGGCTGGGTAGGGGGAACCACAGAGCTAACCCACAGCTGTATGTAGCATGCAAATAAATGCTGGTTAAGATGTGCAAGGCAGCCAGCCAGTCTTACCCCACAAGGCCCCGGGTGTCAGTCACTATAAAGCAGATTCCATGGTTGTGGCAAATGGTACCCACCATCAGTTGTTCCTCCAGCTTTGAGGCAGTCAGCACCACTACCTAGGTGAACATCATGATCAGCAGGACCAGAACCACTGCCCAGCCCTCCTTGCTGCTGAGGACTGGCATATGTGGGGGTGCTGGCCTGGAAGCTGGGACCAGAAGAAGCACCTGAAACTTTAGCAGTAGCTCCTCAGTGATGTCACTTGTGTGGATGAAGACCTGGACAGCTTCATTGAGTTGAGCTAAGCGTTTTTGAGAGGCCTCAGCCCTGCTTTTTCCCAAGTCCTTCTCTGAGAGAAAAAACTAGGGAGAGACCCAGTAAGTACAGTCGGAGCAGAGATTCCCCAGGTCCTGTTCCTCTCTGATCTGAGAACTGAAAGCCACTGTGGACCCTTACCTGAGCAGCCAGGTCAGACCAGCAGGTAGGATGGGGATCGTGCAAGGTAAGGCTGCCCACACCCATCAGAACCAGGTTCTTGGCCACCTCAGCCCCCAGGCCCTGCAGACCTGACAGAAAGACCTTGGCTTCCCGAATTCTCTGCATGGCAGGTAGGCCCAGCACAGGCCTGTGGATGGGCAGCAGATGGGAAAGCAGATGAGACCAGAAATCTGAAGGCCACCCACTCCCTCCCTCTCTTACCACAAGACTCACAGCTGCCTGGAGTACAGCTCCCTGTCCAGCTGCTTGGAAGAAGGGTCCAGGACAGCCATCCTCAGGCCTGGGGCTCAACAGTAGCTGCAGTGCTCCTAACTCCAGCTCTGGGGAGGAGGAGGAGCCAGCAGAGGTTACAGCTGGTATAGGCAGGCACCCAAGCCAGGGCAACAAGAACACTGCTGGCCTTTTCCTGATTCCTCTGTTAGTTAAAGGGGAAACAAAAGTGAAAGTAAAACAGGACTGTGCAAATAGCCAGTCCCGATTCTGTCTCCCTATCAGCACAGAGGTCAAACCCTCAGCCAGCCAAATGGGGTCTCTCCCAGGGATGAGTCCCAGCTGCGTAAAAGGGTGGTCATGCTGAGTTACTCCCAAGGGAGCAGCCCCGGGAGCAGCCAAAATCACATGTGTCCTGATATTTTTCTTTAAACTTTTGTTTTCAAATAATTGTAGACTCACAAGAAGTTGCAAAAATCGTAGAGAAGGTTCCCCAGTATCCTTCGCAGGCCTGTCTTCTTACCTTCTTAAAGTACTTGTGGCCAGGTTTCTGAGGATATATAAAACTTCATGAGAGATAAACCAAAAGCTGTCATTTGTTTTTGCAGAAGGAGAATAGAACCAAGAAGCTATTTACTGAGCTATACCCCCAGCTCTTCCAGTTTTTAAAATTTTATTTTGGAAGAACATCTCACTAAGTCACTAAATTACCCAAGTGGGGCTCTAATTTATGATCTGCCTGCCTCAGCCTTCTACAGTTCTGGGATTACAAGCATGAGTCAACATGCCTGACTATAAATTTTTTGCTTTTTTTTTTTTTTGAGTGACCAGCGTTCAAATTCAGGACCTTGTACTTGCCAGACAGGCACTTGTGCCATGGAGCTATCTCCCCAGCCCTCTTTTCTTTGTTTTTTGAGGATTTTTTTTTTGGCCTACAGAGGCTGCCTTAAGTACTGGTCCTGTAAGGCTTGTGGAGCCAGGGATCAAACCCTGGTCCCCTGCACCTGACTAATTTGCCTGAGCAAGCACTTAAATAACTGCTAAGCCGCAAGCCCCTTGGTTTCTTTTTTTTTTTTTTTTTTTCTTTCTTTTTTTGCGGGACCGGGGTTTGAATTCATGACCTCGCACTTGCTAGGCAGGCACTTGTGCCACAGAGCTATCTCCCCAGACTCCAAGGTTTGTTTTTTAACTCAGGTGAAATTCATATAACAAAATAAACCATTCTGTGGAGTGGGGATATGGTAGAGCATGCATATATGAGGCCCTGGCTTCAATCTCTGGCAAATCATTACTAAAAATTTAAAGTATACAATTTAGTGGCATTGGCCAGGCACGGTAATGCATTTCTATAATTCCAGTACTCAGGAGCCTGAGGCAGGAGGATTGCTGTGAGTTAAAAGCCAGCCTGGGCTACAAAGTGAGTTCAAGGCCAGCTTGAACACATAATAAAACTCTGTCTCAAAAAGACAAACAAGGACTAATGTCAGTGGAACACGTGCCTGCTTAGGAAAGCATAGGGACCTGGGTTCCATCTTCACATTCCCCTGCAATGCCCACCCCCTGTGAGCACGTTGAACTGGTCACTAAGTCTGGGCGTGGTGACGCAAGCCAGTAATCCCAGTGCTGGGAAGGCTCAAAACAGGAGGATCACTAGGAATCTGAGCTGTGTAGTGAGACCCTGTATCAAATACACACACACACACACACACACACACACACACACACACGACAAACAAAATGAAACAATTTGGTGTCATTTAATACATCCACAGTGTCATCTAACCATTATTTCTCCTCTTTTTTTTTTTTTTAGGGAAGGGTCTACAAGGTGTTCAGGATCTCACTACTAGATTGGACTCAAAGTGATCTGCCTGTTTACAGCCTCCAAGAGCTGGGATTACAGGCACACGCCACCATGCCCAGTCTCAATCGCTGTCTCAGCACAATCCCGGGGTGGAGCCAGCATAGCAGGCTCAGGGATCTAACCCCAGGCCCCTGTACCTGCTTGTAGGCACATTACTTCTCTCGGCTTTAACAGTTCATTAGCCAGGCAGGATGGTGTAAACCTGTAATCCTAGTACTTGGGAGATTGAGGCAACAGGATCACTGTAAATTCACAACCAACCTGAGCTACATAGTGAGTTTTTAAGGCCAGCCTGGACTACATGGTGAGACCATGTCTCTAATGAAACAAAGCAAAACAAAGGTTTTCATCTCCCTAAAGATATCTACTTCATGGGCCGGCAAGATGGTTCAGTGGTCTAAAGCGCCTGCGTAGGAAGGCTCAGGCAACTGCAGGGACTGCGGTTCGATCCCCGGCACCACATGCTGCGCCAGCGCCACCACCAGGGCAGGCTGAGCCAGCCACAAAATAAATAAATAAAGAAACAAACAAACACAACAAGCAAATAAATAAATAAATAAATAATTAAAAAAAAAAAAAAAAGATATCTACTTCAAATATATGTTAAGTAATTACAGCTCATTCTTCACCCCCAAGGTGGTTCTTTAACAAATACTACTATACTTTCTGCCTCTAAAGATCTATTTGTGATATTTCATATAAAAGGAAGTAATGGCAAGCAGTAACCTAACACAACACCCAGAAGTTGGAGGCAGATTTATTCATGTTAATAGGTGCTAATTAGGATCATTTTCAAATATCAGGCCCCAATCCCTAGTGGTCTAGGGTTTGTATGGGATAAGCAAGCAGGAAGTACAGAGGCAGAATGGCTTGTTCATTGGGGACTGGTTCTTATAGTATGCATCGTAGTGATCAAAAGATAGTAGTAATAGAAACTGTAACAGAAACTATTACCTGCGCAACAAACAAACTGACTAAGGGATATTTTCTGTTGCAAGAAGTTATACAAAATGTGAACTTCATCTGCTTTCTTCATTTTAACATAAGATTTTGTTTTTTTGTTTGTTTGTTTGTTTTTTGGTTTTTTTTTTGAGACAGGGTCTTGTTATATAGTCCAGGCTGGTCTTGAACTCAAGGCAATCCACCTGGCTTAGCCTCCTGAGTGCTGGGATTTTGGTGTGTGCCACCACCCCCAGCAACATAATGACTTTGAGGGTCACTCAATTTATACCCTAAGTATTTCATTCCTTCCTTCTTAGTAATATTCCATTGTCTCTGTGTGCTGCAGTTTGCCCATTCACTGTGGATAGACATCTAAGTGGTTTCTATCTTTTGGCTATTGTGAATAGTGCTGTGAATAGTGGCTTCAAAAGTGTGGCAGTCCTCCTGTTTCAGCCTCCTGAGTGGTGGGATTATGTACATATGCCAGCACACCTGGCTTGCTGTGATCATTCTTAAATGAAATTATTTGAGTACTTATTTTCAGTTGTTATAGATACATGCCTGAGAGTAGAACTTTCTGGGTATCTTAGTTACTTTTCTCATTGGTGGGACAAAAGACCCAACACTCAGAGTTAAAGGAGGAAAGATTTATTAGTTCACACTCTGTAGAGGCTTCAGTCCATGATTGGCTGGCTCCAAACAGGGAATTTCAGGGCTCACTGCTATTCTTTTCCTTTTGTTTTTTTGTTGTTTCTTTAGGTGCTGAGAATTGAACCCAGAGTCCGCCACATGCTAGGCCAGTCCTTCACTGTGCTACCTTTAATTTTGTTCATTTTCTTTGTTTTGACTATTTGGGATGTCTTGAAATGTCTCAAGGCTTTTATTTTACTTATTTTTTAAAATTTTATGTGTTTTGGGGCAGGGGAGATAGCTCTGTGGCACAAGTGCCTGATTGGCAAGTGCAAGGTCCTGAGTTTGAACCCCCAGTCCCGCAAAAAAAAAAATTATGTATTTGGTGTAGGGTCTCACTATGCAGCTCAGACTTGTAAGGATGTGGGATTGCAGATATGCACCACTACACCGGACTCGGTGGCTGGTTCAGCATACTCAGAGGTAGGGCCTGCATGGCATGTGGTACTGAGGATTGAACCTCAGTCCCTGTGCTTGCCTAAGCAGGTGCGTAGTTTGCTGAGCTATCTCACTGGCCCAGTACCACACATCTTTGACATCTTTTTTTTTTTTTTTTTTTTTAAACATTATGACCGGCTCAGCCTGCCCTGGAGCTGGGGCTGGCGTAGTGTGTGGTGCCAGGAATCAAACTGTGGTCCCTACGGTTGCCTAAGTTTGCCTAAGCAGGCACTGTAGGCCACTGAGCCATCTCACCAGCCCATGACATCTTTGAACAGTCTAATAACACCTTGAATTATTTATTTATTTATTTATTTATTTTTGTGGCTGGCTCAACCCATCCTGGGGGTGGGGCTGGCATGGCATGTGGTGCCAGGGATTGAACCAAGGTCCCTGCGCCTTGCCTAAGCTTGCTTAAGCAGGCTCTTTAGACCACTAAGCTATCTTGCTGACCCCAACACCTTTAATTCTTAACAAAGCTTCTTCATATAGAGTTACCGGAGACATATCATTAAGACAATGTATGTGTAATATCATTATTTTAGCACACTTTCTGTAGTTCCCAGAAAAAAACTGAACCTTCAAACTGAGCTTTGAAAATTGACTTTTCACTGAAACTGTCATTGACTGTATATTGAAAGACCAAAGAATATCATACATGTCATAGGTCAGGAGTTTTGTTTCTCCTGGAGTAGTAGTCTGCTTTTTTTTTTTTTTTAAGTATATTTATTTATTTATTTATTTATTTATTTATTTATTTTATATTATGGCCAGCTCAGCCTGTCCTGGGAGTGGGGCTGGCTCAGCATGTGGTGCCGGGGATCAAACCGCAGTCCCTGTGACTGCCTAAGCTTGCCTAAGTAGGAGCTTTAGACCGCTGAGCCATCTCGCCAGGCCTGGAGTAGTAGTCTTCTATAGAACATTTTGGAAGCTTAATATCATGTCCAGTTCTCTTCATCTTTTCTCTTCACACAACTTTCTACCAACTATCAAAGTGTGAGCAGAATTAAGTGGACTGGACTACAGCAGTATTGTGACAGTCCATAAATAATATAGGGCCAGACAGATATTCCAGATTCTGGACAATGCCTCTTCTGTGTAATGATCTGTGATTAGATCCTGTAGCTGGTTAACTGTACTACTGACAGAGCTTCATGTTCTTTACTCATGGTAGAGGAGGAAAAATTCATCTTCTATGGCACACACACATAAATAAAATCTTAAATTCCATATTCCAGAACTTTAGGTGTCCAGAGCCTGCTACATCATCAGGGACACGCATGCAGAATGGGACAGGGACCTAGGCAGCAAAGAGCAAATCTCTTGGTTCACAGCCACAGCCTGGACAGTCACAAAAAACCAGACCAACTTGAGAAGCCAAAAAATCAAGGTACTGGCAGGGCACATGTGAGAAATATGATTTCTTTCATGCTCAGAAAGTTGCCATAGTTCTTACTTTGTTACTTTCATCATAAACATGTTGAATTTTGTCAGATGTTTTTCTTTATCAACTGTGTCTTTTTCTTTCATTTTATTAATGATATTCATGGATCTTATGTTGAACAATCACATTTGCGTTCATAAGATGAAACCCTCCTGGCTATGGTGCTATTATATTTAGTGGCTAGCATTTTGGTGAGGATTTTTGCAACCATATTCTTATAGATTTTGGCATGTAGGTTTTTCCTCTTATAATGTTTTTGGCTTTGCAGTTGGTATAAGGATAGGCTTATAAAATGAGTTAAGTCATCTCTCAACTGTTCTTTGAAACAGGGTCTCACTGTGCAGTTCAGCTTGAGTTTGGACTCATTGTGTACCCCAGGGTGGCCTTGAACATGCAGTGATCCTCTTGCTTCAGCCTTCCGAGTTGTGGAATTACAGGGGTGTGCCACCACACCTGGCTCAATTTTTTTTTTTTTTTTTTTTTTGGTCTTTTTGAGACAGGGTCTTGCTATGCAGTTCAGGCTGGCCTTGAGCTCACTTTTGTAGCCCAGGCTGGTCTCAAACACACACCAGTCCTCTTGCCTCAGCCTCCCAAGTTCTGGGACTACAGGCGTGCGCCACCATGCCCGGTGCCTGGCTCAAGTTTTTAGAAGAGTTTGAGAAGATGATGTTAACTCTTCTTAAAATTTTTTGTAGAATCTCTAGTGAGGCAGTATGATCTTGAAGGTATTTATTTGTTTTGCTTTGTTTTAAGGTTTTTTATTAATGATTCAATACATTTAGTAGTTACAAGTTGTTTCAATTACTTTTCTCTCATTGCTAGGACAAAACACACAACACTGGGCCAACAACATAGCTCAGGGGGATTAAAGCGCCTCCTTAGGCAGACGCAGGGACCAGGGTTCGATCCCCAGAGTTCTGTGCTGTGCTGTGCCCGCTCTGCCCTCAGGGTGCACTGAGACAGTGAATGAAATTGGACGTGGTGGTGCACACCTGTAATCTCAGTGCTTGGGAGGCTAAAAACAGTAGGCTCACTATGAGTCTAATCTGTGTAGAGAGATCCTGTAGACTTGTACTAAAAACAAAACTAAAAAAAGCCCAACACCCAAAATTAAGGAAGGAAAGGGTTATTTAGCTCACAGCTTATGGAGGTTTCAGTCCATAATCAGCTGGCTCCAAGGCAGAGTGGTACTTGGCAGAGGGCAGCAGTTCATGGTGACAGAAAACAGCAAAAGCAAAAAGGGAATAGCAGTGGCATGGCTACTGTTGGAGGCTTTTAGTCAGATTTATGTTGAATCAAGAGCAAAGAGCCTAGCAAGATGATTTCAAATGCGAGTTTTGCCAGAAAGGAAGATCCAATACAGCTATAGACTGCAAAGATAAGAGCTGAGAAGACCTCAATTGCCTAAGAAAGAGCAGGAGAATTAAAAAACTTGCCTGTGGGCATCACAAGAAGTACCAAAACCCCAGCCTTTGCAGCTGCAGAACTGCAAAAATGAAAGACTTTGCTTTGAGGAGAAGGCCGCAGAGCACCAAGTTCCAGAATGGTGGCAGTGGCCATACCAGGTTTTAGAATGGCAGCATTATAGAGTATTTGTTCCTCAGAATCAGGTTCAGAGTACTTGGCAATGCAAGCACTCAGCCCCTACAGCCAAGAGAGAAGAAAGCCTGGCTATTGCTCCAGCTGGCAGCAGACCTTGGCATCATCCTTGTGGCATTTGTTTGAGGTGTATAAAGAATGCAAGAGTTCTGAGGTTAATAAGGTTTCAATAAATAAAGCAAGCAAGAAAGAGGGCGTCCACCTACATTTCAGAAGGCTTGGGAGGCCAGGCAGTGTATCCCTGGGATGGCAATATGTGAAGCTGTGAGTGAGAGGCCTAAAGTGCAGTGGAGACCTAAGAGAGAAGCCATGGGAGCAACCACCAAAAGTACCATAGAGGCAGAGCCACATGGAGCTCACAATTTGCCACAGATTACATTAGATGTTGGATATGGAGCTCCAGGACTTAATGTTTACCCTGCTGGCTTTTGGATTTACTTTGGTCCCAATGCTATGTATCTCTCTGTTAGCACCTTTTGGAATGGTAATGCTTTTCTTGTGCCATTGAATGTTGGAGATTGTCTTAGTTACTCTTCTCTGATTGCTGGGACAAACACCCAACACTCAAAATGAGGGAAGGAAAGGTTTATTTCACAGTTACTGGAGGTTTCAGTCCATATTCAGCTAGCTCCAAAGCAGACTGGCACATGGCAGAGGGCAACCTTTCATGGCAGCAGCTAAGAGCAAGAACGCAGGGAGAGCTAGCAGCAGCTCAAGCAGCTAACTTCTCTTCCTCCCTTACATTGAGATGCAAATCACCTGCCCCAGGGGAGGTACAGCACCCACTCTCACAATAATCGATTACAAATTCCAGAAGCTGCCCCATGACTGCATGAGGCTTTGGGGGGACACCTATACATAAACTATAACAGTGATGTTCAATTTTCTATTTATACAGGGGCTCACAGCTAAGAGTTTGCCTTACATCTTGGAGGAGACTTGGGAGTTGGACTTTTCAGCAATTTTGAAACTGTTAGAATCTTGGCAACTCTGAGATGAACTAAAATGTCTTTTACATGAAGGTTTATACATAAGTCTTTGGGGGACTAGGGGAGGAATGTTATGATTTATGTCTAGATGTGCTCCCAACGCCTCATGTGGTCATGGGGCAGGCTTTTTGGGTTTATGATTAAGTCAGAATCCAATGCTAGGATTATGGGTGTGAGTGCTACATCTGCCCTGGGGTAGATAGCCTAGATGTATTGTATGGCAGGGAAACAGGCTTGCTTTCTATCACTGCTCTTAACCATTTTTAAAAAGATGTACTTAGTACAGGGTCTATAGGGTCTCACTACACACATCAGACTCATAGCCCCTGCCATGTGCCACTCTGCCTTGGAAGCAGATGCTTATGGACTAAAACCTCTACAAACTGTGAGCTTTCCTTCCTTAATTCTGGGTTTGGAGTATTTCATCTCTGCAGTGAGGGAAACGTAACTAAGACACAGGTATATTCAGATTCTCTTATTTCTTTTGTGTCAGTTTTGTCAGTTTCTGTGTTTCTAGAAATATGGTTATTTCAATTAGGTTATAATTTGCTGGAATACATTTTTCATAAATATTTATTTTTCTTTTCTTTTTTGGTTCTGGAAATTGAACCCAAATCCTCATGGATGATAAACATGTACCACTTCCTAGCTTTTTTTTTTCTACAATTTTAAGGTGTGTCTCAGTTACTCTTGTTGCTGGGACAAATACCTGACACCCAAAGTGAAGCAAGGAAAGGCTTATTTAGCTCATGGTGGAGGTTTCAGTTAATACTCAGCTGGCACCAAGACACAGTGGCACATGGCACAGAACAACCTTTCATGGCCTTGGCAAAGAGCAAGAGAGCAAAGGGAGTGGCAGCAGCTGGGGCAGCTAGCCAGCCTCTCTCCCCTCCTTACATTGTAATGCAAATCACCTGTCCCAGAGAAGGTGCAGCATCCACACCCACAATAATCAATCACAAACTCCAGAAGCTGCCCCATGACTACATGAGGCTTTGGGGGGACAACCAGACACAAACCATAACAGGGTGTAAACTGAGATTATTGATTTTTAGATCTCTTTCCTTCAGGCTGGGCTCAAACTTACTATTCTCTAGCTTCAGCCTCCCAAGTGCTGGGATTATAGATGTGTACTACCACATCAAACCATACCTAGGATTTTTTTAAAAATTTATTTTATTCTTTTCAAGGTTGCAAACTTATATTGCTGATCCAAAAGTACTGATCATAGAAAAAGATTAAGATTCCTGATTAAGCATATTCTACTCTCCAGCCAATGTTTTTTCTTTTTTTTCCATTTTATGTGCTTGGTACAGGGTCTCGCTGCTGAGTATCAGTCCTCCTGTTTTCAGTCTCCCTAGTGCTGGGATTATAGGTGTGTGCCACCACTCCTGAACTTGGGTGCCACCTCAGCATGCCCTGGGGGCGGGGCCAGCGTGGCATGCAGGACTGGGGAAAGAACCCTGTTTCCTGCACTTTCCACAGTAGGTGCTTAGTCAGAGCTATCTCTCCAGCCCTAATGGTATCTTTAAAGCTTGACTCAGTATTGTCCTGACCATGATAAAGATGGTATCGTCCTGTGACCCCTGAGAGGGCAAATGTGCTGAGCCTAAGTGTACTTCATTATAACCCTAGCTTGGTCCTCCTCTAGAGTGTCCCCTTGGAGTTGGACCTGATTTAATTACCGGTCTTCATCCAAATTCACTGAGGAATGGGATGATTCTGCTTTGCTTCTCAGCCAGGAATTGCTTGATTCTGAAAGTCTTGTGAGAAGACATGGTTAGGCTCAGAGGCAAGAGCAGGAAACACAAGAGCTCTAAGCAAGTTTTGATGGAAACTCCAGGATTTACAAATTGGACCATAAAACCTTATCTCCAGATTTCCATTACTGACTCTAAGTTTCTGCTATAAATTCTGTCTCTTTTTTTGGTTTGCTTGTTTGTTTTTGTCTTTTTGAGACAGGGTCTTACTATGCAGTTCAGGCTGGCCTTGAGCTCATTTTTGTAGCCCAGGCTTGTCTCAAACTCACACTGATCCTCCTGCCTCAGCCTCCCAAGTGCTGGGATTACAGGCATGTGCCACTGGGCCCGGACCGGCTTAAATTCTGTCTCTTACTGAGTTGTCAGAATCCAATCCCAGTAGTCTGCTACTGGGGACTGGACCTTCTCGGTTTTCCTTAGGATGAGTTCTTTGACAAAAGCATGAAGATTGGCTCAGAACCCACAACCACTTTGAAAGCTTTGCTGTGGTCACAACAGTGGTACTTATTTCCTCTCAATCCCAGATCTTAAATGTGGTTCCTCCCTAGCTTTTTTGGTACAAGTTTAACAATTATAAATTTCTCCCTCTGAACCTCTTATACTACATCCTATAAATTTTGGCATACTGTGTTTTTATTTTCATTCATCTTGAAATATTTCTCTTTTTGTTTCTTGCAACAGGCGAGCCTTAAATTTATGGTAATCCTCTGGCCTGAGCCTCTCAAATTCTGGGATTACAGGTATGTGCCATCATGCCTGATGGGGATACTTAAATTTTTAAAACTCATTTGGGTAAATACTTAGGTAAATATCTACATGTATAATTGCTGGATCATGGCATAACTATGTTTAGCTTCATAAGAAACTGCCAGTGTTACCAGATGACATGATGAGCAGTGAATCCAGGCTCTCTATCCAGGCTAGAGAATTGGTCAGGGCACCCGAAGAACAGGTAAATGCAACTTTTATTTAAAATAAAGGAAGGCCCAATGTGGATACCCTGGGAGGTCACTCTCCCCGGGCTCTATCCAGGTGGTGTAGGGGAGCACAGGGCTTTGCCCTGTGATATACAAGTGGCACGAGGCAGGAGGTGACCACGGAGACTGTTGTGGATCAGGCTTCGCGGCCTCTGAGTAAAAAGGCTGATTACATTGCAGCTTAGCAAGCTTCATTCTTTTTGGTGTTTTTGTTTGTTTTGTGGGACCAGGGTTTGAACTCACGACCTTGCTTTTGCCAGGCAGGCACTTGTGCCACGAAGCTATCTCCCTGCCCTACATTGCAGCTTAGCAAGGCAGCCACCCTATTAACAGTGCCACAGCCACCGATGCAGCCATAGGAGCTGGAGCCTCGGGTGGCCCGAAGATGCCTGCCCCATGTCTGCCACCGGGCCACCTTGGCAGGGCTATCCAACAACCTAAAGAAGATTGTTCACTCTGAGTCTGATTTCACAGCCTCCAAGTGGCAGTTTCTAAACAAAGCAAAGAATCATATTCAAGAACTGGAAGAAAACCTGGATGCTTTGCTGAAGCTGAAAGAGTCTTTCAACCTGGAGGATGGGAACCCGAGCAGCTTAGAGAAGGTTAAGGAAGAATATGCTGGAATGTTCTCCAGAAACAAGAATTTGATCTTAGGTATTTTCATCAGAATGGCTCCTTCCCCTGGTACCCAGCAGAAGCAGTTGAGAAGGGCTTAGAAGAGGAAGAAGGTGAAGAAGAAGAGGAAAACCAAGAAGAGGAGGAGGCAAAGGAAGAGGAGGAAGAGGAGAAAAAAGTGGATATCTTACATTCCCAGCCACTTCTCTGCCAGGCCTCCTGGAATTTGAGTGGTACCTCAGCTTTTACCAACAGACAATAGACCTCCTGATTGGGAACGGCATCGTCTCCTCACAGGAGGCCTTACAGCCTGTTGTCTTGGCAGCCATCTCCACCTATGGCAGATGCTGTCAGAGGACAGGAAGGACAGTGTCCTGCAGGCCTGGGCCCACCATCATGCTAACTAACCTCCTGGGCCTGGGCACCTGCCCTCAGCTGGCCTGCGATGAGGACGGTGTGAAGGACGGTGGCGTGGACAGCCAAGGAGCCACCTGCTCGCTGGTCTCCACCCCAGAGGAGGTCCTTTTTTTTTTTTTAAACTTCATTCATTCATTCATTCATTCATTCATTCATTCATTCATTCATTCATTCATTTGTGTTATGGCCGGCTCAGCCTGCCCTGGAGGTGGGGCTGGCGCAGCATGTGGTGCCAGGAATCAAACCACAGTCCCTGCAGTTGCCTAAACTTTCTTTCCTAAGCCTGCTTTAGACCGCTGAGCCATCTTGCCAGCCCCAGGAGGTCCTTTTTGAAGATACCTTTGATGTGGAAAGTTTCCTTGACAAAAGTGAAATTCCAAGTTCTTACCCTAGTTCAGGGTTTGCCTGCTTCAACCCAGAGAACTCACAGAGAAACCTGCAGCTCTACCTGCAGATCACCAATTTTTTAAAGTATTTCTGCTGCTTTAACCTTCAATTAGAACAGGCACTGGCCCCTCCTGCTGCTCCTGCTGACGATGAGCTGCTGCTGCTGTTTCTGGAGACTTTTTTTTTTTTTTTCCGGTATCAGGGATTGAACTCAGGACCCTGCACTTGCCAGACAAGCACTTATTCTACTGAGCTATCTCCCCGGCCTGTTTCTGGAGACTTTTGAGGGAGGATCTGTAGTGGAAGAGGGCCAGATGGAGAAGAGGCTGAAGGAAGTGTTGGCAAGTTTGAGTTCTGGCAGCAGTGGTCATGCCTGCCTCAGCCTCTAGGACTTCTGAATGGGCTGTTTCAGATGCATTTTGGTGTATTTAATTTCTATTATAAAGTTTAAAAGCATGAAAAAAAAAACAAAAAAACATAAAGGAAGGGTTTAAATACAGGTTGGCCAGATAGCTCAGCGGACTAGAGTGCCTGCTTAGTCTTTTTTTTTTTTTTTATCATTATAGTTTATTTATATTTATTTATTTTTATTTAGATCTAATTTTATTTTAAAGAGTGAAAACAGCAGAAACAAAGATAGAAAAACAGTAACAAGCGAGCCGGGTGTGGTGGTGCACGCCTATAATCTCAGCACTTGGGAGGTTGAGGCAGGAGGATCAAAGTGAGTTCGAGACCAGCCTGGGCTACAAAAGCAAGCTCAAGACCAACCTGAACTGCACAGTGAGACCCTGTCTCAAACAGACCAAAAAAACAAAAAAGAGAAACAGTAACAAGCAAGAGTACATATAGTACAGAATTTCAAAACAAGAAAAATTTAACAATGGTTGTATTACATATTTTCATCATCAAATCTGTTTTATTTACTTATTTATTTATTTATTTATTTATTTATTTATTTATTTATTATGGCCAGCTTAGCCTGCCCTGGGGGTGGGGCTGGCACAGCATGTGGTGCTGGGAATCAAACCACGGTCCCTGTGGTTTCCTAAGCTTGCCTAAGCAGGCACTTTAGACTGCTGAGCCATCTTGCCGGCCCCTAACGTGCCTGCTTAGACAGGCATAGGGACCAGGGGTCAATCCCTGATGTGCTGTGCAGGCCCCTCCCACAGGGCACACACTGACATAGCGATTGAAACTCAGCGTAGTGACACATCCCTGTAATTCCAGTACTTAGCAGGCTGAAAACAGGAGGATCACTGAGTCTTATCTATATAGTGAGACCCTGTAGAACCTGTAGTAAATACATAAAAAATTTTTTAAAAAATAGGAGGCTGGGGAGATAGCTCTGTGGCACAAGCACCTGCCTGGCAAGTGCAAGGTCGTGAGTTCAAACCCCATTCCCACAAAATAAATAAATAAATAAACAAACAAACAAATAACAAAATAAAGGAAGCTAAATAAATAAACAAAAGAAAGAGTAAAGAAAAGGGCAAGAAGAGATACATCTCACAAGTAAGACAAGCCACAAGGCATGGTGGCACATGCCTGTAATCCTAGCACTTCAGAGGCTGAGGCAGGAAGACCATTGTGAGTTTAAGGCCAGCCTGGGCTACAAAGTGCAAATCCAGCCTGAACTGTGTAGGGAGACCCAGTTGAAAAGACAAACAGGGCCAGGGAGATAGCTCAGTAGAATAAATGCTTGCCTGGCAAGCTCTGGGTTGTGAGTTCAATCCCCAGTACTGCCAAAAAAAAAAAAAAAAGACAAGTCAGTACTGAAATAGGACAGCAGAATAACAAGCAAAGTCAGGGGTCACTGTCTTTTATATAGTCTGTTGGAAGTCGCTCTGCCCACATATCCCGGCTGTGATTAACACTTGTTTTGCCTTCATTTCTGACTCAGGTTACATCCTGGTGTCAGCCAGCCTGCCAAGTCCTAATTTCCTGTCTCATCCACATATCTTCCAAAGTAACTATACAACTAAGGTTTGATCTAGAAGGTCCCCCTAAAAGTCTATGTTCAGAAGTGGGGCTTTTGGATGGTGATTGGATAACAGAGGCATTATACCCACCAGTGGATTAATCCACTGATAGAGTTCATAGCTGAGTGTGCAGTTAGCAGATGGGGCCCATTTGGAAGAGGTGTTTTGCTGCAGGCATGACTTTGGCGTGTGTAGCTCCCTTCCTGACTCCTCCTTTTGCTTTTTGCCTTGTGGTGCACAGCTTCCCTCTATTATGTCCTTCAATCACAGTGTTTCTACCTCAGAGCTGGCCAGTCATGGGCTGAATCCCCCAAACCATGCAGCAAATTCAATCTCTCCTCCTTTATATTATAGGTGTCAGGTATCTCGTCCCAGTGACGGAAGCTGATTAGTACATTTACCATTATGAATTCCTACCAACAATGAATGAGAGACCTTTGCCTGAATTTGGTGTTGTTTCAGATTTTTGCAATGGTAATCAGTATATAGTACTATCTTATTTTATTTGAAGTTCTTTGATGATTGATGACATCGAACATGTTTTCATATATTTACTTGCCGTCTTCATATCTTCTTGGTGAAGTGTGTTCAGCTTTTGTTGCTGTTGATAGCTTTTTTTTGACAGTCGCACTATATATTTCAGGTTGGCCTTGAACTCATGATCCTTTGGCCTCCGGTTTCTGAATGCTAAGATTATAGAAATGTACCACCATGCTGTTTGTGGCTTGTTGGGTTTGCTTTTATTATTTGGTACAGGGTCTCACTACACAGCTCCGACTTTTACTGATCCTCCTGTTTTTCACCTCCCCAGCGCTGGATTACAGATGTGTGCCACCATGTCCGGTCTTAGTAGCTGGCTCATCGTGCCTGGGGGTGGGGCTAGCACAGCACATGGTGCCAGGGATTGAATCCAGGTCCCTGTACTATTGCTCTAGCCTTGGTTGGTTTTTTTTTTACAGTTTCTTAATGCTTTCTTTCATGATCAGAATTTTGGTATTTTGCCTAACAATGCATTTAAATTAAATCCAAGATCATCTAGATCTTCCTTTTCCCTGTTATCTTCTAGGACTATCATAATTTTGTGTTGTAGTTAGGTCAATGATCCATTGAGTTAATTTTTGTGAAAGATCTTAGATGTATCTAAAAAATAAAAAATCAGATGTATCTAGATTCTTTTGCATGTGGATAACCAAATTTTTCTGGCTCCTTTGTTGAATTGTCTTTGCTCCTCTGTCAAAGACCAGTTGACTGTGTAATCTATTTCTGGGTCTTATTCTGGTCTATTGATTGACTTTTACTAATAACAATATCATCTTATTGTAATCTTACAGTAACTCTTAAAGTCTGGTAGCATCTGCCCTATTTCTTCAGTATTGTTGGCTACTCTTCGCTTTTTTTTTTTAATGTATTTGGTTGTTACAGGGTCTCACTATGCAGCTTGGACTCATAGTGATCCTCCTGTTTTCAGCCTCCGCAGTGCTGGGATTACAGGCAAATGCCACTATGCCTGGGCTCTGGCTGGCTCAGTCTGCCATGGACGCAGGGCTGGCAGGGCATGTGACGCCAGGCATCAAATGGCAAGTCCCTGTGCTTGCCTAAGCAGGCACTTTAGTCAGCTGAGCTATCTCATCAGCCCCTACTCTTTGCTTTTTGATTTCCCATATAAATTTTAGAATTCGTTTACCTATATCTGTAAAAGCTTGCTACAATTTTAACTGGGATAGTGGCAAATTTGTAGATCAAGTTGTGAAAACATATACCTTGACAATGCTGAATTTACCCATCCACTGTACACAGAATCACTCTATGTATTTAGCTTTTTAACTTCTTTTGTAAGTTTTGTAGTTTTCTGTCTTTCCTTTTTTTTTTTGGTCTTTTTTTAGACAGGGTCTCGCTATATAGTTCAGGCTGGCCTTGAGCTCACTTTTATAGCCCAAGTTGGTCTCGAACTTGCACCAATCCTCCTGCCTCAGGCTCCCAAGTGCTGGATTACAGGCATGCGCCATCATGCCTGGCTTAGTTTTGTAGTTTTCTACACCTAGATCTTGCACATTTTTTAAAGATTATAGTTGAATATTCTTTAGGTGCTAGTATAAGTGGCAATATATGTTTGGATTTTTTTTTCCTAAGACAGGGTGCCACTATACAATCCAGGCTGGTCTTGAATCCATGGCAACCTTCCTGAGTGCTTGAATTATAGGCATAAACCACCATCTGGCAGGTGTCATACTTTAATCTCAAATTCCACTGTTCATTTGCCGATATATAAGAAAGCAATATGAGTCTAGTGTATTTTTTACTTTGTTATTATTATACTTTTTAGCTTCAGAATTTGTCAAGAACAGTTTCTCAATCTCTTTTACAGTGAAGGAGGCCATATTTTTTCTTTATATGATTTAAAATTTTTATAAATAGATAAATAAAATTTTTGTTAAGAACTGGGGGGGCCAGCCTGGTAAGTGCAAGGTCGTGAGTTCAAACCCTGGTCCCGCCAAAAAAAAAAGAACTGGGGGGCCGGGTAGATAGCTCTGTGGCACAAGTGCTTGCCTGACAAATGCAAGATCATGAGTTCAAACCCCAGTCCCGCAAAAAAACAAACAAAAAAAAAGAACTGGATATCCTGATTATTATACTCTGCTAACTCTGGAAATTATATTCTTCCATTCCTCAGGGACAGCTAAATTTTGCTTGTTGAGAATGGGAGCCATCTAGTTCGATTTTTTATTTATTTTGAGATAGGGTCTCACTATGTAGTTCAAGCTAGCCTCAAATTCATGGTGGGCCTCCTGCCTCTACCTCCTGAACAGTGGGACTATAGATGTGCACCTCCATGTACTGTGACTTTATAAGTCACTTTGCTAAGTATATGCTCCTAGTATGTGACCATTGAAGCTTTTCTTTTACTTATAGTTAGCTGGTGACTTGAGAAAGACTTTAAGGAGGAGGGGGAGGCACTGTCCATCTTCTAAGAGATAGAGGAGGGTAGAACACAGACATTAAAACCAAGGCAGGGGAGATAGCTCAGCAGCATAAGTGCCTGGGTCTTGAGTTTGATCCCTGGTAACAAACAAACAAAAACCCAAGGCAGGTTGCCATGGCTTAACCTTACCTCTCTAGGGCTCCTATGACATTCTGCATGAAGCCCCAAGAGTGAGGTGCTGCCCCTGTCTCCCAGCCCCACTGTGATCTCTGGGGTGCAACTTCTCCAAAGTTGACGGAGCCGTTTTCTATACCCTGAGCTGGGTGATCAATTGGTTGGAACCTCAGAGCCCTGAGGTGACCTCCTTAAGCACACAGCACTGGGTACTGTGGGGATACAAGTGGGGCCACTTGCTCTGCAGACTGCACCACTGCTGACTACCTGCAGAATATACATGGTAAGCTTTTGGAATCAGAAGGACCAGCATATTGGGAAGGAACGATGCATAGCTCTGGAGTCTCAGCTCGTCAAATTCAGAGCTCAAGCAAGCAAGATAGATCTTCTAGCAGAAAAAGAAATGCTTTATTGAGGGGCATTTGGAATGGCGAGTGATGTGAAGGTTTTAGGGGATTAGTTGATTCTAAAAGGCCACATGTTTCTATCAATACCCACTGTTTTCAGTGCAGCACATCCTTCCTCCTTTAGGTTTGTACAGGGCTCCTCAGGGCATTTATCTGTGAGGAGGACATCAGAAGACTCCGAGTCTTTTTCTAGGCTGTGCTTTCCATTCTTCTGCCTTACTAAAGCTGGGGGCTGGGTGGTGGTGGTGGTGGATTAAGTATCTATAAGCTTTCAAAGAGAAAACCAGAAATCACATAGGATCGGGAATTAGAATGGCTCCAGATTTTTCCAAAGCAACATTGCAATTTAGAAGACAAAAAAACTGAGTCTTCAAAATTCTAAAGGAAAGTTTCATCAAACCCAAATTTCTGTTTCACAGCCAATTTATAAATTTTATTTGAAGGTAGAATAATAAAAATATTTTTAAGATATGCATGATCCCATGTCACTATTCTGAGGAATCTCCATCAGGATGTGCTCCTTTAAAAGGAGGCAGTTGGGCCAGGGATATAGCTTGGTGGCATAAACACCTGCCCACCAAGTACAAGGTCCTGAGTTTGGTCCCAATATCACAAAAAAATAAAAATAAAAAGAAAGAAAGAAAAAAAAGAGAAAGGAGGCAGTAAATCAAGCCCAAAGACAACATGGGATAAAGGAAATGTGACATCCATTGTCGTAGAAAGTTGAGGGGTCTACCAAAGAAGACAGTTGTGCCGGACAGCCCCACAGGCAGCTCATCCAGACTGGCACAGGTCAGATTCCACGAGCAGCTTAAGAAAAAACTGATAGAAGACCAGATGTGAATGAAGATCTCATTTTTTGTATGTGAATGAAAATGTTGAACAATAATTTACAGTGGTAGAAATTTAAAGTTTAATTGTTAGTAAGTTCATAAGAAGCTAAATAAACCAATTTTAAGACTTAACTCTTAAAAATCATACAGGAAAAATCATACAGGAATGGAAAAAGTAACCATAGTTTATCCCATGTTTTAGTTATGTATGAAAGTCACATATCCTGGATGTTGAGAGGATGGGATGTAGCTGTTGATGGCAACAATAAAGAACTATATACCCTCATGTTCCATTAAGGAAATAAGGGAATTACTTGGCAAAAAAGTAAACAAAAGCTTATTACTTAGAACATAAAGGCAAATATGAAAAGAATTAGTTAAAACAGTATTTTTTATAAATATTTTGACATTAGTTGACATGTAGATATTTGTGCCTTGATATACATAAAAGTAAACAAAAATAAATCAAGTTGTAAAGAAAAAGGCAAACATCTTAGGGCATTGCCAGACCCACTAAAATGTACAACCCTAAAGTTTTGGAAGGCAAGATTCCCACAGCCTGGCCTAGCATGAGTCAGGTGCTATCCCACGCTGGCTGACTGACCCACATTTTGTCCCTCTACCTAGAGCCCTCTATTAGAATGTTTCATCAGGGTTCAGAGTTCCCTGGTTGATTACAGTTACAGTCACAGCTCAGTGGTGAAACCTATGACGGGTGTTAACATGAAAGATATTAATGGATGAGTTTCCAGTTAAAACTTCAGTATTCAGGTTTAACTGTAGTGTTGGTACGTCGTGATAAATTAAGTGGGTTTTGGGTTGCAAATTGGGTTTTCATCTCTAAGAGGTTTGCCATCACTGACCTAGATCTTTGGACCCCATCATTATATAAGACCATATTCCATAGTATTTTGATTATAACTTTGTAGTAAGTTTTTAATTTGAGAAGAACTTTTCCCTATTGTTTTGTCTATTTGGGTCCTCTTTTTTCATTTCTACAAGAAAAGGCTATATAATGATATCTATATTGATTATCTATTTATCTATCTCTTTTTTTGTGGGACCGGGGATTGAACTCAGACCCTTGTGCTTGCCAGGCAAGAGTTTATTTCCTGAGCTATTTCTCTGGCTGTGGCTATTGATATTTTGATAGGAACTATATCAAATTCCAAGACTGATTTGTGGGAGTA
>PVKN010008031.1:0-25703 GCA_004027915.1 Capromys pilorides
ACTCACAATTTTATTAACATTTTCATGAGAAAATATACACTCAGCTAGAGACATACTGAAAAGTCAGGCAATTCGTCAATAAATAAGCTGTGGCAGAAATATGAAATGTATTATCAATTCTCTACTATTCTTGGTTCACTAGACCAACAAATGTCCTTTAAAAAATATCAGCTCACTTCCTAAGTCTGTAGATCATAAAGACTTCGATACATGTTTGTCAAAGTCTGGTGTCTAAACTGCCTAGGTTGAATAAGGGCTGGTTAAAATTCACTGGGGTCTCTACTTGCACTTACATGGAAGCCCATTAGAGAAAACCCAGAAATTAGCACCATGAATGGGTGCTGCAGATAATTGCTATGCAAATTAAAACTGAGAACCACTGGTTTCGAGAAGCAAAATCTTATTTAGTCAAAAAGGAACTTTGATGCAGCTATTTAGAAAATGACCTAGTATTATTTTATAATGTTTCTACAATTCTAAACAAAAACACTTTATGTCAAAAGATATTAACCTAAAATTGCATAATAAATGCCTTCATTGGCTCCAGAGTGAAAATATCATCAATCGTATACCCCACATATCAATCACTGTATGACAGTATTGAATATGGTATTTTATAATCTTTCTGAAAAAATGCAAACAGCTAGGGCCAGTTTGTTTATCCACTTAAAAAATTCTCACTTATAAATTTACAAATGTTAAGTATTTAGGTGTATTAGGTGTCATGTATGTGTTTATGGAGAACAGATCCATTTTCTTGACTATTTACACATTTAACTGTTAATGTGATGAATGGTGGACAACAGCTGGGTCATCTGGTCAGGACAAAGATTTCCCTTGATGGCTCTTACTTATCAATGCAAATGATAGCAATAAATGTCCCCTGGTGGCAGTTGTCTATAGATTTTCATGGAGAAAAAGTCAATGAAATGAAAGTAGTTTGGCATGGAAACTAAAGTATCTGCAATTATTATTCCTATATTTGTAAGAAATAAATAGTAACATACAACTGAAAGACGTGAACTTCCTAGCACTCGGTGCCTTGGACATGACCTTCAAGTCTAATGTGACATTTTAGTCATCAACCAAGCCCACACCTCTTCTTTCTCTTATAAAGGAAACTGAGGCTGAGGGTGATTTACCATGGGTAACAGAGCTAGTGTAGCCAAATTTCTGGCTACATCTCCAGAAGGGCTAGATGTTGACAGGTAACTGTTCTTTAGACTGCAGGATTTCATAACTTTACAAAAACCATCTATGATGAGAAGTCTTCTTAAGGAATATTTTAGTACTTAAGAGAGATGATTTTCATCATTAATAGTTTTTTAAAAATTATGTGACTGTCCTTAATACTTCGTTAAATATTTTCATATTTAATATTTTTAAAGCATCGGCAGATTGTGTTTATTGGTATCTCAGGAGCACACAGAGTAATCACAGAATTATAAATTCTAAAAAGCAAATTATAGACAGCCTCCCTCCCCATGCATGCATTCTTACCCCACCACATAAATTTACTGAAATGCACAGAATGGGTACCATAGAGCCTTGTGAGTAGATGCGCACCCTGTTCAGAGCACCTGGTCACTAGCATAGTGGGCTCCCAGCCCTGCCTCCCCTCCCGTGTCCAGCTGGGAAGCCGCTCCACTCTCCAGAGCCCCAGGAACAAAGGAGCTGGCAGCCCCGGAGGAGTGGCTGCCCAGTGGACAGTATATTAAAGACACCCATTAGTTGCCTCAGTCAGCTAATTAGCTCTACAAATGCAAACGCTAAATCACTAAATAAAGTGGCCCTGATTGTGTCACTGGCATCTGAGATGCTGTCAGTAACCCAGCAAGGGAGAGAACAGAGTCATTCCACAGAAAACAAAAGGCTGTCCATGCTGGGGAACTGGAAAGGGACTGGACTTAATTTTTTTTATAGACGTGGAGCCCTGCTGGGAAGGTTCACTGGGGGGAAAAACCCCAAAACAAAAAACCCAAACCAAAACTAAAAACAAAACCGCAGGGAGACCTCTGTGTTTATGCTTTGAAATTTAAATCAATTTAAATATAAATTGCTCTCTGTTTTTGTCATTATGAGAAAGAAATAAAATGTGGGATTTCAGGTCTCTGGTGTACAAAGGATCATTAACTTTCATTTGACCTTGGAAATAGAACTACTATCACATTTTTGCACAGGATGCTCTCATTTGACTCACGGAGTTGGGTACAGAAAACGGGTTCCCAGGCGCTGGAATGCTAGAAGCCATTTTTAGCTTTTCACTAGAAAACTTGATCCTCGCTTTAATGCCTCTTACCCTCCTTATATCACCTCTGTCCTCTACACTACAGCAAACTGTCTCTCAAGGTTTGCCTATTGTATGAAACATGGAATAACAAGTAGGATCTGAACAGCACACAGTCCCTGTCCCAGGCCACACAAGGCCAGAAGAACCTGCTCCACGTGCCATCGCATAACAGGGACAGGGATCATGGGTGTCCAATTCACCTTTCCGGTATCTAATTCTCTATTAAAAAACAAGCTCTTATTCAAGGTCACTTAATTACCTTTATCAACTGAGCAATATAAATATGTTCACTAAATGATAAATAATAGTAAATACTTATTACATAACCTCACCAAAGTGCCCAGCAATGCATTTTTAAAAACCAGAGCTTCAAAAGCCTGGCATTCAGGAGTATACTCTGTGGGGGCTTTAATTATTCACCTCCTTGGCAAATCAGTTTCATTTTGTTTCTTAATGGATTTGACCCCTTGAAGGATGGAAAGAAAATCATGTTGCCTTGCTTTCTAATTTACTTAATTCTAAACAATCCTCTGGGTTACAGGAGCCCAACTTCCTATACTTGATGCACTCAGATCTCTTGCTATTCAAAAGAAATCAGGGCAAAGGGCAACAATATGCTGCTGAATGCTTATTTATCATTTCAACTTAATAGCTCTAATTACAAAAGACAGTGCCACGGGATTTTTTTAAAAGGCAATTTTCTTTATATCCCAGTGGGAGAGTTAGGAAAAATTTACAAAGCATCTGCTGCATGCATTTTCAATTATTCCTGGATTTTACCAGTGCTATTATTTCCTTGATTGTGAGAATTTTAATCTTCAAATATTTTTTAACTTTGTAAGACATGAAACAGTCTTTATAAGGCTGTTTCAAGACTTTTATTATGAGTTTAGGGCATTAAAGGAAAAAAAAGAAAATACAACCTGTCAACCTTTGAAGCGATCACTGCTCAATAAAAACGCACACTGCTAGAAGCTGGGATGTGAACGTACGAAACCATCCAGAAGCAGGGACAGAAGACCCACCTCTGGAAATGTTAGAATAAGGACTTACTATTGCACCTGAGAAAGGGAGAAATTTTACAAACTTCAGCAATCAGCATGGTGCTAGGCAAAGCTCTCTCTTCCAAGGAACACATCCCAGATCATCCATCACTCAGCAAGACAAGAGTGTTGTGTTGATTAGTTTAGGGGAAAACACAGGCTATTTCTCTTCTGGTGGTAAGACAATTGGCAAAGGCCTGTGCTGGCCACAGAGGAGCGCAACGGACGCTGGCGGGGGCAGCATTCAGGAGGCAGCAAAGGAAAGGAAAAGACAAAACAAGCCATGTGGAAAAAGCAATTCTAAGAATACACAGGTGCATCCTTTTGAGGACAGGCTGTGAAAGTCTTAGGGAAAACAGAAGTGGCTGAAAATACCACTAGACACTAAGCATTGTCCCTTGGTTACTTGACATACAGTCCACAGGCTGGTGTTATTATAGCTCAAACTTGCATTATTAGGAGATATATAGATTAAAAGGAAAACTAACTCCAGAGAAGAACATAATAGCTTTTTGTTTGAAGAGTACTTAAATTTTTCAATGAAAAATTATCACAAAGTGTCATAAAGGTACAAGGAGCCTGAGACAGCAGTAATTATACTAGCAGATGAGCCTGTCTTTACTGCCTCTTAATTTTATTAATATCTACTCTAAAATCCTATATTTTCCTTGTTACGAGGTATGTGTTTATAAAAGAATCAGGGTAAAGTCAAATATATGCTATATGAGAATTTATAGGTTAAAATCCGAAATAATTTAGAGAACTATAATAGAATGATTCTATAGGCTTAAAGAGTTTTTTTCTTTTAAACAGCCAAAAGGAAACATCTTATTGGTTACCATTAAAAATCTATCAATTTCATTTCTCATGACAAGCCCCCAGACTTTTCTTTGGAATGGGCGTGCACTGAAGTACACAATTCTTCTCTCTCCCCCCCACTCCATCTCCCTCCCTCCCTCCCTTTCTCCCTCCTTCCTTTCCTCCCTCTCTCCCTTTCTTTCTTCCTTCCATATTTCTTTCCAGTACTAGTGCTTGAACCCACAGCCTCTTTACTGAGCCATATCCCTGACCCCCTTACAATTCTGAGACAGGGTTTCACTAAATCACCCAGTCTGGGGTCATTCTTTTGATTATCCTGCTTCAGCCTCCCAAGGTTCTGGGACAACAGGCACGTGTCACTACAACTAGCTGTGACTTTTCAATTGCACAGGATTTCAAACCTCACAGAGTAGCACTGCAGCTGGAAGCCTGGGCTCTGCTCTGCTTGCTCCCTGTGAGTCCTTTTCCCGAGGGCCCTGAGGCCTGGCACTTCCTTTCTAAACCCTGATCCTGGTATAGTGCAAGCAGCTCCTTGGCCATGGCACCCTTTGCCCCCTGCCAGTGTTTCTCCCTCTGCTCTCCCCACTCTGCCATTTTCCCACTGCTGTATCGCAAGACATTTTCCCTTCCAACCAGATCCACCCTCACACTTCCACTGTTGTTCTCCTCACGGAGAACCTCACTTACACTCTGCAGACTCTCCAAACCAATAAATTCTCCTTTTGGTTCTCAGTTCTCCTCCTCCTCCTTCTCCTCCTCCTTCTCCTTCTCCTTCTCCTTCTCCTCCTTTCAGTTTTGAGTATTGAATACAAGGTCTCATGCATTCTAGGCAGCACTCTGCCCTTCAGATCCTCCTGTCTCAGCCTCCTGAGCTGCAATTACAGGTGTGTACTACCACACTGAACTCAACTTGTTTTTCAGTCATGTATACACTAAAAACTTCTAGAATAGAATGGCCCCAAGGTTGTACCTTGAGAAGACAAAATGGTAAAAATATTATTGTAACTAAATATTAAGGCTGGAAGAAACCACTAAGTTTACCAGCATCCAAAGCAACCTTCATGCTATGCAGACTGAAATTACTTACTAAAAGCCACAAAGCCATTTGTGAAAAAATGGAGCCCAGAAGCCCCTCTTTGTCTTCCTAAGTTTAATATCCTACATATGTAAGTTTTAAAACATTCACTATCTATGGGCTATCTAGGCACAGTGGAATTTCAATACTGCCAAAGAAATTTACCAATATGAGACTTCCAACTGTCCAGAAATGGAAGCCCAGCATGGCACAGATGTTACATATCTAAAGACAATGGGAGATGCTGGGCTTTGGCTGTGGAGTCCCCAGCAAAGGAAGGAAACACAATTCCCAAGTCATTAACAAGCCAACATTATCAGCAGAATAGCCATGTAATGAAGAACACAAGAATAGCTCTCTAAGATTTGTAACTATTGCAAAGCCTTAAACTCTCTGTACATCTACTGAGGTTGGCTCTTAGAAGAGAAAACTGTAAGGGCACATTGTATCACCTCTTATAAAATTACAGCAATATTTTTTTTTTTTTTTTTTTTTACTAAGCTAGAGCTTTTTGTCATTTACAGAACCTATGTTGATTGACAGTTGCTTTTATTTCTGTTTGTATGCTGAACTGAAATGAAAACTTTTCCTCTATACTAATTTTCACTTCAATAACCCTCTGCAGAGAAGACATAAATCTGGCATGACCACCTGAGCCCTAATTAGCAGTTTTACTGCAAGACAGAAAATAGGAGGGCAATCAATTCCTCCTGTTGGGCTCCAGATGCACCAACTACCGCTTTAATACTTTTCTATTATATGTGTACCACCTTCTTCTCCTTTTGCCTTTAAAAAGCTCAACGTGGTTCTTAGAAAACAAGAAGCTGACACAGAAAGCGCCCTTCTGCTGCTGGAACTCTAATTAAGGCCGTGCTTCGTGGTCCTGCAGTTTATCACCTCCTCTGTGCACCACAATGAGTCTTACTTTTTCAGATGGCCATTGGCTCATTTATGCATTTTATTGATGAAAATATGTGAAGATTTAAAAACAGCAGACGCCAGATTTGTCCTGGGTCATCACTGTACCCTCAGTTCCTTATGGCTCATCTGCTCATGGCAGGTGCCCAATGAAGACTTGGTGAGGGCAGAGCGAGCGTGGCGCTCAGGAGGTGGGCGCTCCTGCCCTCGTTGTTGTCAGCTGCATCCACTCTCAACCTCAACTCAAGCTCTGAAAATAGAGTGGGAAATAGTGTTTCTAGAATTCTCATATTTGATTATTTGAACTTACTTTGTTCATTATTTTTACTCCAAGATTCCTCCTCATGTTTGTTGTGCTTTTGGGGGTTGTGAAAAAGAATTGTTGCTTTTCTCTAAAATAATCTTCATCTTGTTTTAACAATCAGAAAATATTTAATTAAAGTCAAAGGCAAAATACGAATGCTTACTCTCCTTGATATTATTCACCCTTATTTTACAGGGTTCTAATAATGAAACAACATTTAAAAAATGTTTTATGGATTGAATGGCTAAGACAGAGACAGAATAGTTATCACTGACAAATAATGTGTTCGTCATGTAGAAAATCCAAGACAATTTAAAAAAAAAAAAAAAACACTTACATGAGACACAAAAAAGCAAGGATTCTTATACAGAAAAAAGTCAACTAGAAGAGATGCTCAATATTAATAAACCAAATTTAAAGTTGAGATGGAGAGGGAAGAGCACAGAAGGGCCGGTGCAGCGATGAGGGAGAGGAGCCAGGCAGGAGGCTGGCGAGACAGGATCCTAAGCCTCACTATAAAGCTCTACCTGAATCAATGGAACAGAATGGAGAGGCCAGAAATAAACACACACCAAAATAGTTAACTGATCTGTGGCAAAGAGAGAGAGACTTATCTTTGAAATAACTGGACATTCACTTGCAAATACAGACCTATGCTGTTCATGCAAATGAACTCAAATGAACTACAAACCTAAATGTAAAAAACAAAACTGTGAAAGTCTTAAATAACAATGTTAGAACAAATCCATATGGTCTAGGTTTGGCAACAACTTTTTAAATACAACAAAGACATGACTCTTAAAAGAAACAACTGGTAAGTTAAAAAAAGAAACTTCAGACACCGAAGACACTGACAAGAGAACAGAACAAGACAAGGGAACAAAAGAGGCCACCAACTGGGAGGAAATATGTGCAAAATGCATACCTAATAAAGGCATTACCTTTATTATTACCTAAAATATGCAGAGAACTCTTAAAATTCATTAGAAAGAAAATGAACAAAGTAATGGAAAATTGGGCAAAAGATCTGTAGGTATCTTACTGAAGAAGATACAGAGATGGCGAAGACATGATACCATATGTCTTGCAGAATTATAAGTTAAAGCTTCAATGAAAATGCAAAAACTAGGCAGCAAGGTATCACCACACACTAATTAGAGCGGTGCAAAACCCAAATATGATATCAAACGCACACAGCTTCAGAGCAACAGGTTTCCAGTCCATTGCTTGCGCACTTACTATGACAAGCAGTTTGGTAGTTTCTGACCAAATTTAACATACTCTGATGAACACTTTATCACACTTCTTGGTATTTACTTGAATGAGCTGAAACTCATCTCCACACAAAAGCAGCCTGCAGATGTTTATAATGGCCCTATAATTTTGACAACTGTCAAAATTTATAGCAACCAAGATGCTTTTTAGTAGGTGTTATGGTTTATGTCTAGTTGTCCCCACAAAGCCTCATGCAATCATGAGGTGGGGACTTCTAGAGTTTGAGACTTCAGTCATGATCCACTGGGATTATGTGTTTTAGTACTGGTGGGACTATGGGTCTGAGTACTGCTGGGAATACTTAACTCTTGATCCACTGGGATTATGTGTTTTAGTACTGGTGGGGTTATCAGTCTGAGTATGGCTGGGATTATTGGTGTGGCCTAAGGTGGATAGGCTAAGGCAGAGAGCCTGAATGTAATATAGAGACAGACAGACAGACAGACGGTTGCTGTTGCTCTCTGTGCCCTGGTTGGTCTGTTGCCTCTGTCGCGATTGTTGTTGTTCCGCTGCCATGAACTGGATGCTCTCTGCCCTGTTCCACTCAGCCTTGGGCCAGCCGAATATGGACTGAAACCTCCAGAAACTATGAGCTAAATAAACCTTTCCTTCCTTCATTTTGAGTGTCAGGTATTTGTCCCATCAAGGATAGAAGAGTAACTAAGTCAATTTGGTACTAGAGAAGTGGGGTTGTTGCTATGGCTATACCTGAAAATATGGATTATGAGCTTTTGGGAATGGCTTATGGGAAGAGATAGAAAAGGTTCAGAGATGTCGCCTACAAGTGAAGTGTAGGAAAAGCTTCAGCTGGGAGATTCTGGTCAGAACTCAGACCAGAAGACTGACAGAAGGCCTGCCTGTAAAGACCAGGTTGAGGAGGTTTCTGCTGGGAAAAAGGATAGCACTGGTCACTGGACTCCATATCATTTGTGCTATGGATTGGCTGAAAGTCTGTCAGAGCTTTGCTTGTGCCCAGAGACTTTGCCTAAGACTGAAATTAAGCGTGATGGACTGATTAATCTTTCAAGAGATATTTCAAAGCAGCGAACTATTGGGGCAGTGGCATGGTTGTTATTGGTGACTTTTGGCCAGATTTATGTCGAGAATCAAGAGCAAAGAGTCAGTCAAGCAGGATGATTTAAAATGTGAGTTTGGCTAGAGAAGAAACACCAGGAAAGCTTTGGCCTGCAAAGATGGAGCTAAAAGGATCTCCATTGCTGGGAAGGAACCAGAGAATCAAAAGGATGGCCTGAGGGCATCACAAGAGGCAGCAGCTCTCCACCCTTTGCAGCCCCAGGATTGCAAGGGAGAAGAAGCTTTGCCTTGAGAAGAAAGCTGCAGAGACGCAAGTACCAGAATGGCAGCAGTGGCCAAACCAGGTTCCAAAATGGCACCAACATGGAGAATTTATTTCTTGGAATCAGGGTCAGAGTGCTCAGCGATCTCAGCCCTCAACCCCTACAGCCAAGAGAGAAGGAAGCCTGGCTACTGCTCCAGCTGGCAGCAACCCTTGGCATCATCCACATAGGCGCATGCAGAATGCGTGAGTTCTGAGGTTAAGAAGGCTTCCACCTCTATCTCAGAAGAAGGCCTGGGAGGTCAGGCAGTGTGCCCCTGAGAGGGCAATGTGTGAAGCAGAGAGTGAGAAGCCTATTCAGTGGAAACCCCAGAAGTTTGGAAAAGCCAGGAACGTGTATTGTGCAAAGAGGGAGCAAATCTGGCCTAAAAGAAAAGCTATGGAAACTACCACCAAGAGTGCCGTAGGGGCGGAGCCATGTAAGGTCTTTGGCGCTCACAACTCAGCACAGACTGCTTCGGATGTTCCAGTTGGAACTATGGGATTTAATGTTTACCCTCCTAGAGTTTGGACATGTGTTGGTCCTAGTGTTTTGTATTACTCTGTTTGCAACATTTGGAATGGCAGTGCTTATCCTGTGCCTTTGAATGTTGAATCTATTTAACTTTTCTTTTGTACAGGAGCTCACAGTGAAGAGTTTGCCTTGGATTTTGGAGGAGACTTGGAACTTGGACTTTTCTGCAATGCTGAAACTGTTGGGACTTTGGCAACTCTTTCAAATTGACTAAAATGTCTTTTGCACAAAGGGATGTGCATGAGACTTTGGGGGTCCAGGGGCAGAATGTTACGGTTTATATCTAGCTGTCCCCACAAAGCCTCATGCAATCATGAGGTGGGGACTTCCAGAGTTTGAGACTTGAGTCATGATCTACAGGGATTATGTGTTTTAGTACTGATGGGATTATGGGTCTTAGTATTTCTGGGATTATGGGTGTGGCCTAAGGCAGATAAATTGAGGCAGAGAGCCTGAATGTAATATAAAGAGAGACAGAAAGACAGACTCATGCTGTTAGGTTGTTACTCTCTGTGTCCTGGTTGGTCTGTTGCCTCTGTCATGATTGTTGTTCCGCCACCATGAACTGAATGCTCTTGGTCCTGTTCCACTCAGCCTTGGGCCAGCCAAATATGGACTGAAACCTCCAGAAACTGTGAGCTAAATAAACCTTTCCTTCCTTCATTTTGAGTGTCAGGTATTTGTCCCAGCAATGATAGAAGAGTAACTAAGATAGTAGGTGAGTAGATAAACTCTGGTGCATCCAAGCAATAAAAGGAATTGAGCTCTGAGGCTATGAAGACACAGAAGAATCTGGGCGTGGTGGTGCACATGTGCAATCCCAACTCAGGAGGCTGAGGACAGAGGATCTTTGGAAGTTTGAGACCAGCCTGGGCCACAAAGTAAGCTCAAGACCAGTTTGAAATGAGTAGAGAGACTCTGTCTCAAAAAGACAAAACAAACAAACAAAAAGAAAGAAAACAAGGAAACAAGGAAACAAGGAAACAAGGAAGGAAGGAAGGAAGGAAGGAAGGAAGGAAGGAAGGAAGGAAGGAAGGACAGACACACGAAAAAAACTTAAATGCATATTACTAAGTAAAAGAAGCCAGTCTGCTATGGTTCAGATTTAAAATGATCCTCAGAGCCTAATCTGATTCGGGTGGCTTGATTATGGGGCACTGTAGCTGGCCACTGTGGCTTGGCTGGAGAAGGGTTACTGAGGATGGACACCCCTCCCTTCACTCCGCTTCCTGGATGCCGGGAGGTGAGCGCTTCTCTCCACCAGACCCTTCCACCAGGCCACTTCTGCCTGGAGCCAGCAGGTCAGGCAAGGACTGAAACTTGTAAAATGTGAGCCACCATCAGCCTTTCTTCCTTTGAATGGCAGGTGTTAGCATTTTTTCTGAGTGACTAGTAAAGTGATTAACACAGCCTGAAAAGATCACACATTATATAATTCTAATGATGTGACATTACGTAAAAGGTAATATTATACAGATACACAGTTTAAAAAAGCCCGTTGGAGGGGGCCCTAACGACTGAATCCAGAGCCTCGCACACGCTAGGTGAGTCTTATCTCTGAACTACATTCACAGCCTACACAGAGGATGTGTAGGGAAGCAAAAGAACTTTTGTGATGCTATTATCACTGGGGATCCGTACCGTTTCACCTTTTTCCAAAGCCACAGAATGTGTACAAAACCAAGAACGAGTCCTAATGTAAACTATGGACTCTGAGTGGCAGATAGATGTCAATAGCTTTATCAATGGTAGGACACGTTCCACTTGTTTTGTGATATCCACCGTGAGGGACACAACACAGGCAGAGAAGGGAGCATCTGAGAACTCCCGTACCTTGCTGTGAACCTAAATCTGCTTTAAAAGCAATAAAATCTACTAAAATGGAAATTTTATAGAGACAGAGACAAAGGAAGCATTATAGAATGAGAATAATTTTTAAGTGAAAACAATAAGTAGTACATCTACAATAGTACATAACAATAAGTAGCAAAACCACAAGGTACCTAAAAATATGTCAAGCAAAAACATGTGACATTTTTATGGGGAAAAGTGTATTAACAATTTGAAAGATAGCCTAGGTTCAGTTCGGTTCAGTTTGGTTTGGTTCTATTCAATTCCATTCTTTTCTTTTTTTTAATGGTGCTAGGGAGTAATTCAGGATCTTTACACTGAACTATAGCTTAACTTTTTATTTTGAAACAGGGTCCCTCTAAGTTCTTGAATTGCCCAGGCTAGACTCAAACCTTTATTTTATTTCTAACTTCTTTTAAAAATTATTTATTTATTTATGTGGCACAGGATCTTGCCATGTAGTTCGTTCTCATAGTGATCCTCCTATCTCAGCCTCCCCAATGCTGGGATTATAGGTATGTACCACCATGCTTGGTTTTGGTGGCTGGCATGGCTTCCATAGCTGGCACAGCATACAGCACTGGGGATCAAACCCAGGTCCTTGTGCTTGCCAGGCAGGTGGTTAGACCAATGAGGTATATTCCCAGCCCTCAAGTCACTCATCCCAAAAGTCTTATGATAAAGCTTTGCTAATTAAAACATGGTAGTGTAGGTACAGATACAGGTAAACACATCAACAGAACACAAAGACCAAAGATAGCTCCCAGTCCCCTTTGTCCCTCCCTCTCAGATGACTGAGTGATCATCATGGATGATAACTATGTAGGCAGAGCATCCAATGAATATACCAGAAGTAACTGGCTTAACACAAGGAAAACATAAAACTTGATTTCCACCTCATACCACACACATAGAGTTCCAGATGATTTCATGTCCTAAATGTGGAAAACACAACTGTAAGAGGCCATAGCATTAAGTGAAATAAACCAGACACAGAAGGATAATATACCACATGGGTTCTCTTATGTGATAAACGCAAAGCATAAATAAGAGCAAAATGAAGGAAAGAATGAGACTGGGCGTGGTGGCATGCACCTATAATCCCGGTGCTTGGGAAGCTGAAAACAGGAAGATCACTATGAGTCCAATCTGTGTAGTGAAACCCTGCAGACACTGTACTAAATACATTAAAAGAGAGAGAGACAGAGAGAGAGACAGAGAGAGACAGTGACAGAGACAGACAGGAAGTAGGGAAATAGACTATGTGGAGATAAAAAGTAGAACTGGGAGTATAGTGAACAGGAGGAAAGGAAATGGAAAATGGATTGAGATCCACCATGTACAGGTATCAATTCCCCATGATAAATGCATATATTATGTAGCACAAACATATATTGATAAAAACAGGAAAGAATATCCCCACCTAGCTACCGACCTACCTACTCTACACTGAGTAGTTTATTTCTTGAAATTGGAAAATGGCAAAAAGATCTATGTATAGCAATATATGTTCAGGTCTTTATTTTATAATGTAAAAAAAAACCCTTAAACATGAATATAAAATCAAAAATTATTTAAATACATTTTATAGGGTTGGGGCAATAGCTCAGTGGTCTAAGCACCTGCCTGGCAAGCACTATGGACCTGGGTTCAATCCCTAGTACCACATGCTGTGCTGGTCCTGGAACCCTGGGCATACCAGGCCAGCCAATGAAACTGGGTGTTGTGGCACACACCTGTAATCCCAGAGGTGGGGAGGCTGAGACAGAGGATCATTACAAGTCTGAGTTGCATACTGAGACCCTATACCAACTAAATGATTAATAGATAAGTAAATAAATACATTTTATAGTATATACAGCTAATAAAATGATGAGACTCAATGTCAGTGATATAAAGATTAATCCTATAAAAAGAATTATATGCAATTGCAAGAACCAATACTGTATTGGTAAAAACCATTGGAGTCTCCAAAATAAGCAAATACTTAGCAATATGCTCACACAAATATACTCATAAGATTTTGACAAAGGTACAAAAGTAATTTAATATGTGGAAAGATGATCTTCATGACAACTGTTGTTTGAGTAATCTCATAGACACCCTGTACCTCAGCCTCACACTTTATATTGGAACTAATAAAAAATGTACCATATCCTTTTTTAATGTTTTCTTTTTTTGACCTAGGGTCTGGCTACGTAGTTTAGGCTATCCTCCCACTCACTATGTAGCCCACTCTAGCCTGGAACTAGTGCTGATCCTACTGCTTCAGCCTCCCGGATGCTGGGATTACAGGCACGCACCACTGTTCCTGGCTAGACCACATATTTAAACATAAAACTTTTAAGAGAAAATGATATAAGAGAAAATTTCTGGCACTGAATGCTAGTTGAAGAATACTTAGACTTAATCCAAAGATATTCCACTAAACATGTAATAAGGGGACTTTATTGAAAAAAAAATCTTTTGCTCTGTTTATCACTTGAGAGAATAAAAGATGAGTTAACAACTAGAAGTTATGCAAAGCACACATTGACAAAGGCCTGAGATCTAGAATATGCTTAAAAACTCTCAAAACTCCATAGTGAAAAACCAAGCAATCGGGGGCCAGGGAGATAGCTCAGTGGATTAAGTGCTTGCCTGGCAAGCGCAAGGTCCTGAGTTCAATTCCTTGTACCACCAAAATACAATAAAATATTCCATTTAAAAATAAAAAAAAAAAGGGGCCAGCGAGATGGTTCAGTGGTCTGGAGCGCCTGCTTGGGAGGGCTCAGGCAACTGCGGGGACTGCGGTTCGATCCCCGGCACCACGTGCTGCGCCAGCGCCACCACCAGGGCAGGCTGAGCCAGCCACAAAATGAATAAAGAAACAAACAAACACAACAAGCAAGCAAACAAACAAACAAACAAACAAACAAATAAATAAATAAATAAAAGAAAAACCGAGCAATCTAATTAGAAGATAGGGAAAGATGCAAAGAAACACTCCACTAAGGATGATGTTGGTGACAAGTACAGGAAAAGATATTTAACATACTGTCCAGAAAATACAAACTAAATCTGCAAAGCTATCTCACTAGACACTTATCAGAATGGCTAAAATAAAAATTTTTTAAAAATAGCGCTAATACCAAATTCTGACAAGGACACAGAGAATCTGGGCCACCTATGCATTCTTAATGAGAACATCAAATGGTTTAGCCCTCCTGGAAAAGTTTGGGAGTTCCTTAGAAAGAATTCATACAATGCAGGAATTATACACCTGGATATGTATCTCAGAGAAGGAAAGACTTTGGTTGGCATAAAAACTTGTGCTGTATGTGAGTATTTGTAGCAGCTTCATCTGTCTTAGCCAAACCCTGGAAACAACGCTGAGGTCCTCTGGGTGAGTAAATACATAAAAACACTAATGCAGTGCAGAGCACAATTCAGCAACAGGAAAGGAAAGAACTATTGATATTCACAACAACTAGAACACACCTCTAGAAATCATGCAAGTGAGGGGGTCCAAGTCATACATTTATATATATTTATATACTTATATATTTTCATTCATATATTTTCTTTCTTTTTTTGTATTTTTAGGGAAGGGTCTACAGGGTGTGCAGGGTCTCACTACTAAATTGGACTCATAGTGATCTGCCTATTTACAGGCTCCCAAGAGCCTGTGCACCACCACACTGTCTCAACTGCCTTCTCAGCACACCCCGTGGGTGGTTTGGCATAGCAGGCCCAGGGATTGAACCCCTGGCCCCTGTGCCTGCTTGCAGGCACTTTAATCCGCTGAGCTATTTGGCTGGCCCTTATACATTTTCAATATGACAAAATTATAGAAATGAACACATTAGTGATTGTCGGGGGCTGCAGAATGAAGAAGTATTGGCAGATGTTTGGGTAGCTATAAGAACTGTGTGAAGATGGAAATGTGTGTTGGGCTTAATACCCTGGCTGTGGTACTGAACTGTATCTTTGTAAAATGTTACCACTGGCAAGCTTAGAGAAAGGGTATTTAAGTGGAGTGTGGTGGCTCACACCTGTAATCCCAGCACTGGGGAGGCTGAGGCAGGAAGATTGCCAAGAGGTAAGGCCAGCTTGGGCTACAGAGCTCAAAGTCAGCATGAACTACACAGCAAGTGAGGTGCTGTCTCGGGGAGGGGGGGGGGGGAGCAGGCACTGGGTATCTTTTTGTACTTCTTAGATTTATATAAGTGTGCATAAATCTAAAATTATCATAAAATCAACATATTAATATGAATACACAGCTGCACATTAATAGGAGAATTATCTGGAAATACTATGCATACATTAATGTATTAAAAATTCTTCTTCATTCAGCATGCACTAATAAGAAAATAAGTCAAGATATTTTATTATTAAAAAGAACATATTCTATTGTATATAACTTTATGGACTATTTTACTATATTATTAAAAAATTCAAAAGCTGCTTAATATTCCATCACATTGGTCACTGATCTATGAGAGGAAATTTTTCTATTTCCTTGTTGATTAAAAAAATATACACTGCAAGAAATTTTTTTTTCTATTGAGTCAAGGTTGTATGTGTAGTTCAGGCTCATCTCAAACTAATGGTGGTCCTCCTGCCTCACCCTCCTGTGTGCTGGGATCACAGGTGTGTGCCTCCATGCCCTGCTGGCAAGAGCTATTTTGCTACCTTAATCTTCGCATGCATCCCTGATGACGTCCTGTGATGGGCCTCTTGTGATTAAGATACCCAATCACAGTGCTAAAAACCGTGAACGTCTGCTCTCGAGTATGCCCCTATCAAAAGTGGGTGCACGTGAGATCCTTTACTCTGTCCCGGAGAAGTTGCCAAAGCTGGATTCATATGCCAAGCCCCACAAGTTGATTAAGTAGGAAAATAGATGTGCTAGCCTCATCTGGGGACAATGAGGCTAATAAAATCAACTGCATGCCCATTCTTCATGCAACTGTAACATACATGGGTCCCGCTTACTCATTTTCACTTTCCATTGCATCCTCAAAGTTTAGCTCTCAGCCGAACACCCACAGCCGACCTCTTCCTGCCTCATTCACCCGCCCTGGCCACTCTCACCTCTTTGCTGTCCCATGCGCATGATGGGGACAATGCCTCTGCTCCAAGCCTCAGCCCCTATGAGAGGCCTTCCAGTCCCACTCTGCATAAATCCACTGCTACTTCCTCCAGCCTCCTAGTCATTGCCATCCCAACTCATACAGACTTTAAGTTTTAGCTCTTTATTATTATAAGAAACAAGATCAGCTCTAGTGGCTTTAAGTCTAAGCCTTCCCTCTTATAAATTTTGCATTAATGTTCTTTTCCATGTTGGCTTCCTGTACAAATGCCCACAATCTAACATGGTTGCTGAGGAGCCCTAGTCACACTGCCCTCTCTCGTCAACACCCAGATCATGATTCCTTCAATCTGCCTCTGCCTCTCCACCTTTACAACATCCAGTCTGAGTGTCCCCCAGGTCAGCCAAACCAACAAAGAAAGTAACATGAATTCAATAACTATATGTGTTTGATTCAAAAGTAACTCAGATGTAAATCAAACAAATAACAAACAAACTTGCAGTTCCTGCTTGGATAAATAAAAACAGAATGCATGGCTTGTGTTAAGACACTGCTATTCCATATTTCAAGTTTTGTCACTACTTTGACTCAAGCCTATTGTTTCTTTCATTTTTTTAGTGTATTTGGTTGTTACAGGGTCTCACTACACAGCTCAGACTCAGAGTGATCCTCCTGTTTTCAGTATCCTCAGCGCTGGGATTATAGGTGTGTGCCACCACGCCTAGATTCTGTGGCTGACTCAGCCTACCCTGGGGGTGAGGCTGGCACAGTTTGTGATGCTCGGGAATGAGCTATGATGCCTGCACTTGCCTAAGCTTACTTAAGCAGGTGCTTAGTCTGCTGAGCTATCTCACCAGCCCTAGACTTTCTGGCTGAAAAGTCTTATTCCAACATAACATTATCTAAGGCCTTCCTTTCTGACTTTCATTCCATTCAGTGCGGTCCTCCTCTCTCTGAGCAGGAAGGAACAGCACAAGGTGCCTTTTTTTCTGACATTTCTTCTGTCTAAGCAAGCATGTTTCTACTTCAGTGAGTCGTTATTTCATATTGGATTTCAGCAGCGAATTATTTTTTCTCCTTCAAAATATATTTGAAAGCCTCATTTTTGTTTCTTCCTATTACTTGCGTAGATTATATCTTATAGGTATGAAGAGTCTGATCCATGTGATCAGTCTCATGAAAAATGCTTGCTTTGAAATGTCATTAAACAAATTACTTGTAGGGAAAAATACATTGAAGTACAGAAAAAATATGTATAGCCTTACCAAAACACTACTACTATAATATTTGTTTTTCTCCGTCATTATGATATATAACACAACATGACTTGACAGATCATTTTCAAGGCTGTAGTGAACTACAAATATGTATTTAATTTTTCCTTGAAATCTTAAATAAGAGCAAAGCAGTGAAATTTTGCTTTAAGAATTGTAACATCCTATGTTACTTTGATGGTAGGATAACGGCTTCTAAGAACAGTGACACTTGTCTAATTCCACACCAAAGCATCCCGCGATACTCAACTGCATGCTTCCAGGCACTATGTGAAACACTCCCCAGAGAATTATAATCTTTCTCCCATCCCATAAGAGACCACTTACCAGACTTCCTTGCTTTCAAAGCAATAACAGCTGCTAGCTCTCTCTGCACCTAATAAAATATTAGAGAAAAAATCAAATTAGAAGAAGAAAAATGTAGCCGCCAAAGCAGTACTTTGTTTTTAAATATGCAACCAAATTAGGGACTGTTGAAATGAAACCTAAGTTTGCTGGCATCTCTGTTTTGTTTTGTAATACAAAAATTTCTGCATAGGAATTTTCAGGCCAAAAATTCAGAAGAATCATATTGCCTTAGCTTTTAAAAGTTAGTTGGCAGAATGTGCATACTGTAAAATACTGGTATTTATGCCAGAGAGAGCACTTCAAAAACATAACTGGGCACTATTCAGAAATCATGAAAACACTAATTAAATTACTCAAATATACATGGTACCCTAACAGAGACACTAGATAGTATTTGTCACTATTGGTATTAGCTCATATAGAAATTCTAGAAACACTGAGGTTGGGGCTTCTGGTTTAAGTGACTTTGTTTAAACTCCATGAATATTTGGCTGTCTACAAAAATCATTTGGGACATTATGCCCCCTAAAAGCAAACGCACCAGTTTCCAGGGCAGGAGAAAGGTAAACTGCTGTGGTTGGCTAACGGAGGAGAACATCCCCCAGTGGCCCCGGTGCTTCTGTGCTCCATGAGAGCTTCAGGGCACTGCAGCTGCTTGCTGTCAGGAGGGGATGTCTGGGTAGAAGATGCTGGTTCTGGGGGTGTGACCTGGGCACGGGTGCATTTGTTTCCTGGCTCCTTCCTCCCTTGTTTACCGATCACTGCAATATGAACAGCTTTTCTTTTGCTATGCTCTTCTGCTATGCTGTTCTGCCTTGGAGCCAGCTCATGGCAGACCAAACTGTGAGCCAAAATCAACCTCCCCTCCATAGTCCTGGGTGTCAGATGCATCTCTCTGTGAAAAGAGAGTGACTAAGGCAGGAACAGGCAAGACGACCTTTGAAGTCCTAAGTGTCTTAGACCCTATTTATCTTCCAAAGTTTTTAGTACTTCCATGCCCTCCTGTCCTCCTCATCAAGGATATGTAAAATCCTTCCTTAAAAGCATTCTCAAAGAAGAAGAGTAAAGAGACAAAAATTTAAAACACAGCCACTTGCACAGATAACATTAAGGTAATCTTTGGGAAATCTATGCTTGGTAGCACATAAAAATTCCTTAATGACAAAACTCTTTCCTTTTTAGTTTACTGTATTTTTTGGTTGAGTTGTTTTAAGGAGAGGTTTATTTATTTATTTATTAGTTCTGAGGACCAAACTCTGTGCTTCCAGCTTGCTAAGCAAGCATTCTACTGCTGAGCCAAACCCATAGCCCTTCAAGCTCTTTCCTTTTGGGTTACTGCTGAGTAGCGTGTGTGTATGTGTGTGTGTGTGTGTGTGTCTGTGTCTGTGTCTGTGTGTGTGCATGTACACACACTATGGGTGTATTTGGGTATCTGGAGGTGGCAGTGTTGGAGATTGGGGCCAGCTGATTATATTCCAGTAATGACACTTTAAAGAGAGAACATGGGAGTTCAAGGTTAAGTTGCAGATTTGTTATTCAAATTAATTTAATTTATATTCATTTACTGGAAGGCAAGAGCAGCAATGTGCTAGACCCCCTGGAGACTCCACTCTGGAAGCCTTCCCAGTGGCCAGCACTGGCACTGTACCCCGAGGAAGGCAGCTTGCCTGAGGCTGTTGTCATTGCCCTGCTCTCCCTGTACACTGCTGCAAGTGCCAATCAAGAGCATACACTTTTGCTTTAGTTGATTCTTTGATGCCCAAAGACTCTTTCAGGACAATCAAAACAATAGCAAGAAGGCAATCATTCCTTCTTGCCAACCTTGAGAGTCCAGCTCTAAGAATGCTTATGGCTGGGAGATTTATATTTAAAGAAGTAAAGGGGCAAAAAGGACTGGGGGGCTCAAAAGGGAAGAAGGAGTGTGCAAAATCCTTATGAACATGTAGAAGTACACAAATAAAAAAAGTAACAAAACTGAAACATCAATCCTTGCATTTAGAGCTGCTCATAGGTTTATTGTGACACCACCATCCATTCTGGAGTTATCCTCCTTCACAGTACGCTAAATAATTGGGTGGAAGGCAGAGATGAAGACTCTGAAGACTCCCTGGGACCCTGCCAAGGGCCTCCCATTCTCTGCCCTCCCAGGGAGGACCCTACTGTGACAACAGAGAGGCAGGAATGAGGTGGCTCATTTACTTGGTCACAGAGAACCAGAAGCCTTCTTCACCTCCCCCATTTCAGTCTTCTTGAAATGTGTTCCTTTCACAGGAACTCAGTGAAGTAAGTGTCAAAATACAGAGTTCAGAAAAAGGAAGGTATATTCTTAACACTATCTACCACTATATCTTTTCAACAGTTTGGTGTGGAAAGAAAAGAGGAATGAGAAGAGGAAGAAAACAATAGCACCTTTCAACATACCACAAAAGTGAGAGATCTGCAGTGAGAAAGAACAATTCTATGTTCTGTTTTGAAAGAACCTAAGCTTTTTTTTTCACACAAAATTCATGATATACTGCATCTTCTTAGCCTTCACAGTGGGAGGGTATGTCTTATGGCAGGTGGAGTGTAGTCATACTGTAACAGTTGATTAAGAAATTCAATTAGGATTAACTGAACAGCTCAGCAGTTCTACACCCCAGGTTGTAGAAGGCCCAACCTAGGGCAGTTTGCCACCTGGATGGTATAAAGGGGAAATGAGGAAGGATGGATCTCCTCCTGTTTCTTTGGAGGAACTCTGGTTTTTGCCTTCCATAGAGATCATCTCCTGAAAAGCAAACTTCTCAGTCTTCCACCACAGACCCAATGGCCTCCTGATATAGATTCTCAGAGGACACCACAGAGAGCTCCAGATCTTGGCCTGAACACTTTGGTCTCCAGGGGGCAGACGCCCTCTGCATTCTTCCTCATCTGACTCTGCAGGTGGCCACTGTAAGCCAGTCTTATAAATCCGATACACTTGTATATCTTGTGTTATAGCTATTTCTCTAGTAAAACACTGACTGACACACATCACTTTCACATTTCTTCTTGAGGATATAAAAGATTTTTAACAAAAAAACCCAAAGGGACCTGGGGCTGTCACTAGTGTGGAGAACTTGCTAGTATGGATGAAGCCCTGGGTTGATGGAGCCCTGGGTTGATGGCCAGCAGTGTATAAACAGCAACAGCAACAAAGATAGACTGTTCTCCCTATACAGTACAAATGGGAAAACACTGATCAAGCAAAACACGAACTGGGTGCACACCTCCTATACACTTACACAGCATCTTCTCAGATCTTAACACACTGGCAACCATGTAATCATTTTTGGGTGTGTGGCTGAGGTCCGCCTTTGGGGCTAGAAGCACCACCGAGTCAGGGCCTGCTTCTTCCTCATGTTTCTCATAGCACTTGTTCAGTGACCCACATAGGCAGATACACAGACGACACTTAAGAGAATACAGAAAGGACCAAAGGGAATGACATGGCTCAAAGTGAAGAGCACAAGGAACTTTCAAAGAGACAAAACTCTTCTGCCCCAAGCTCCTCCCATCAGAAATATACAAAACATGCTAGACGGACTCAAAGTCCCCTTATCAAAAGTTGTAAGGTTTATAATGAAAAAACAAAACTTTAGCCACTTTCTAGATAGAGGCTAACTTTTTCTGCCCACACTAAGGGACCTGTTGGTTTTAGAAAAGCAGTGCTGTCCTCTAACACTTCATGCAGGGGACCGGGAGCTGGCTTTTTTTTTTAATTAGTCAATTGATTTACTTATTTTGGGGTACCAGGGATCAAACTTGGCACCTTCCACTGGCCAGCCAGGTGCTTATGCCCCTGAGCTATCTCCTGGCTCAGAATTGGCTGAGCTCTGAACTCTACTTTTCAAGAAACCCTGAGCAAAAACCTCACAGTCAGACACTCCCAGGTTGCTGGTGAGCTACCCCGGAGTCTTACAGAACACTGATCATTTTCTTCTCCACCTACTTCGACTGTTGGTTAAACCTAATTTCTCTCGCCGTGCCTACAACAGAACCCTTTTCTCAGGGGAGGCTTATGAAGTGTGTACGAGCACCACGCACCACATTCTGACAGGGGCTACTGTTTTTATGTAACCAGGAAAGTGAACCACTGCCTCGGTAATCAGAAGAAATGTAAATTATTACCTTGACTTTCCCTTTCATAATCTTTTCCTACTATGATCCACAACTCTTTTCTTAATCCCATGGAGCTAACAGCATTTCAGATTCAACATCTGTACATCTCAAAGTCGTCCTTTCCTTTTTTTTTTTTTACAAAGTAGTCCTTTCTACATCACAGTCAGTGAAATCTAGAGCAGCTACTTCTCAGACATATTAATATTTTTGTGATGAAAAATGCGATGATTCATACAAATGGGACAAAAGGAGACTAGATAAAGCCTCAGGTATTGACACCAAATATGCTCAATTTTGGTTAATTTTTCCACCAAGCAAGTTATGAAACACCATCCCTGCATCCACCAGAAGTCTCTAAGAGCAGGACACTCAGGGCTGTTGCCTCCAATGACAATGTCTTTCTCTGGAGTCCTTTGCCAGGGACCTGTCCAAGGCTGTTTCCCAGTTCACTTATTTTTTTTTTGGCACTGTGGATTGAACTGAGGGCCCTTGCACTGAGCAATATAGCCAGCTCTCTTTAGTTTTTATGTTTGGAAAAGGTCTCCCTAAGATTCTCTGGCTAGGCTCAAACTTACCACCTTTCTGCCCCAGCCTTCCCAATCTGCTGAGATTACTCCTTTTTATATGTGCACAAAGGAGCATACTCTAAAATGATAATAAAAGGTGTAGTATACTAAATACATAAACCAGCTACATGGTCTTTTATTATAGAGTGGATGGAGTCTACATAATTATGCTACAACTAGCACCAAATCCCCACAAACACACACGTCATGGTGCTGTGATGTCTCTAGATCTGAGGAAATTGCCAGCTCCGTTAAAATCGTACTGTTTTTTAGAGCTTTTGTATTTGAAAATTGTGAACCGGAACTATAAACTTCTGCTGGGAGGCACAGCAGTGCATGACTGAAATCTCAGTGCTCTGGAGGCTGAGGCAGAAGGGTCACCATGTGCTTAAAGCCATCCTGGGCATTCAAGATCAGCCTGATTACACCACAGTGAGACCCTCCCTCAAACACAAAGAACAAACCCTTGGGTAAGTTTACATTGAAAATTTCTCTCCTTTATTTATTTATTTTTTTCATGTCCAATAGCTAGAGAATTACTTTTATCTATAAGGGAAATTTTCTTTACACAGCTTCAATTTTCATCTATTTCAGTAGTTCACACCTGCCTGTGTATTAGAATCACTTGGGGGGAGTTTTACAAATCACTAATCCACCAGCCCTGATGAAATCAGTCTCTCAGGGCGAGGCGCAGGAGTCTGCTCTTCCCTGGCCTCCCATGGCCTCCAGGCTGCAGCCAGGCCTGCGATGAGCCAGACTCATTCTCTGAGGCTCCATATTTCAATCTTATGCTCCCTTGTCTGACAATCAATCTTTACTTTTTATTTTGCTCTCTTCTAATTTAATTCATTTGTAAAGGAACATGGCCTTCACTGTGTCTTAAGAGATAAAATTATGCCATAATCCAATCAAATGATTAGATTTACTTACTGTATCAGCAGGTTGACAGACTAAAGTATGTGGAAAATTGCAAGGAAGCTTCTTACAAACCTTCAATTTTAATTTAAATATAGTTTACTCAAATAGAAAAAAAATCTGTATAATTGAAGCCACATGCATTTAAAGGCTTCTTTCCCTATGTGAAAGGACTAATAAGATACAACCCCAATTTTTCCCTCTCCTGATTACCAGTCAGAAGCTAGAGTCAGAAACATGCTGAAATGTTTTGGCTTTCTGTCTTAATAGTGCTGATCACCAAAATTCAGCAAGAGTCACAGCCACTCTTATTTCAGCATTCTGTCTTCTTTATTTCCCTGCCACTTTAATGATGTCTTCAGCTTGCAAACCCAAATGCTCACAAAGTCATTTTGTATCAAAAGCTAAGACTCAGGAGGCAATAGTAAGTGTCAAATGAAAACTCTAAATGCCAGGAGCCTCTAGCGGGACAGATTAACTGAGAGGACGGGAGCAAGCCGCTTGGACCAAGAGACCCTTAAATAAAGCAGAGAACCAGACAGAAAGTTGAAGAAGGTCATTCTGAGAGGACAGGCTAAGCCCTGCAAAGATCAGAGCTAACCAAATTGCTGCCCTTACACACTAATTTTAAGTAAAAACAATTTATGAATTTCTTAAGAGCTTTCAGTAAATCTAAACACATTTAAATTTTGATACCATGGTAAAATGTCTTGCAAACACAGAGCCCATTTTCTCAGTATCTTGAATGTAAGAAGAAACATAATCTGGTTCTCTTCTATGCTTTATATCCAAACATACTAAGATTTTAAACCACTATAAGACCTTAAGCTACCGTGGATTTTAAGAATTCTAGAAAGAAAATTAATGTGTCTAATCAGTGTCCTTTGATGTGGGGAGCAGCTGCAGGTAGAGATGGATTGCACACATGCGGGGTGGGAGCAAGGCCAGTCCTGAAAACAGAGAGGTCTGAGGCAAGGCCTGTGAATAGGCTGCTTTGGCTCCAGAACACTCAAGCAAACAGGTTGTTGGCAAAGGGGTGTCACATAACTCCAACCTTCCCAGTGTATAAATACATGTGCTAGGGCTGGGGAGATAGCCCTACACATAAGTGTCTGCCGGGCAAGCGCAAGGTCAGAGTTTGATCTCTGGTACCACATGCCATGCTAGCCCTGGGACCGGGCATGGTGGCACATGCCTATAATCCCAGCTCTGGGAAAATTGAGACAGGAGGATCATTACAAGTCTGAACTGCATAGTGAGACTCTGTGTGAACAAAAATGAATGAATGAGTGAATGAGTGAATGTGCTGAGCAGTCTTTTTTCTCCCATCAGGAGAAGAGGCTCCACCTGGCTTCAGCTTTCTATATTCTGACTCTTGTTTTCACTTCTTCATCCTCTACTTTCCTTCATCCTGAGAACTTTGAGAGTTGCTCTGATGAACCACTTTTTTTTTTTTTTATTACGGGATCTACAAGGTCTCAATATACAGACTGACTTGTAGTGATTCTCCTGTCTCAGTGCTGGGATCACAGATGCACATCACCATGCCCAGTCTCAACTGCCCTCTGAGCATATCCTGGGACCTGCATGGCACCCTGTAAATCGAACCCCGGTCCCTGCACCTGCCTCAGCAGGTGCTTTAGTCTGCTGAGCTATCTGGCCAGTCCATGGATGCAGCACTTTTATACAAGACACAAACAGAGCAACAATGGTGGCTAGACTTTCTCCTATGAAGAAATATGCCTCAGCTGGCTAACAATTTTTTAGTTATCCAGAGCCCTGCTTTCCTATGAGTAAGATCATTATTTTATTCTAAAGAGAAAACACTGCCACAGTTCTAATATGCGGGTAAGCTTATGATTACTTTTTAATGTCAACAATTAGAAAACAAGAAAGCTATACTTCTCTCTCGAACACTTTCCTTCACCTAATAGTTCAT